>JACXSJ010000837.1:17318-157388 GCA_014851325.1 Pentalonia nigronervosa | reverse complement strand
AAAAAAAAAATTATAAGGTTGCAAAAGTTAACACAATTACCAACTACATATTATAACTACTGCGGGTTGTGCGTGAAAACTCGAAATCCCAACTGGGGCTTAGTGAAGGTATAATATTCAGCTGCAGTGTTGAACGAGTCGTCCGTTGTGTAGTGTTTCGGTACGATACTTCAATACAACTACAGTTTCGCGTACAAAGTTTTTGTGCTTGTAACCATATCATTGCACGCGAGACCGTTTAAAATGGTACACACGAAATGTCCAATATAAACGTCATCGTGTGCATAATAAATCGTATAAAAGAAGAAGGCCATCGCGTCTAAAACCGATTTGACGGGTCTTTGTACGACAATATGATTCCGGGGAGAATAAAATATGGAAATATGCGTTCACCTACATCATCGGGTCGCGCGCAAAATATTATAATATTATATTGTATCGCATTATTATTTTCATACATAGAGGAGGCGAGCCCTACGCGCGCGGAAATCACGACGATCAAATGATTGTTTTCGGTCAGGTCGAATTTCGTTCGCAGTCCTATACGTATTGCCATAATATATATAATTGGCGTATGTTTTTTCGTATATACCAATACATCGTATTGTTTTATAATACGTATTATTATCGTGGAAAGAAAAATATTATTTTATATTTTATATCACGCGTTAAAATATGTACAGTTCTGAAAGGGTTTCAGCGCGAATGCGTGTTTCGAGTGTGTGTGTGCAGCTCGCTTCGAAAATACAAAAAAAAATCACGCACACATACACCGAATAAACGCTATATTATTATTATTTTATCGATAATTTAATATCAATATTCATCAGCCCGCTTTTTCGTTATATGTAGATCATAAACGGATAGATGGTGTGTATCATTGTCATATTTTTTTACACATAGACACATAGTGTGCTGCCGATGCTCCGTTCTCGTTTTTCGTAATACAATAATGACATCCTCGTTTACAGTTGTATACCGTCGTATCGAATATGATATTAATATTTAATATGATACGGCGTTGTGTATTATAATAGTATTATGTTGTCTGGTCGATTTATTATACCTTACTCGTATTCTCCGACTGTACGCCTGTTGTACGCGTCACCGTGTGTAAAAAGTTTTTTTTTCAATCAAAAATACTGATTATTGATTACAAAACAATCGATGTTATCTTATGGCTAATGATTACAACATTTGATCGGTTTTTTTTTTCGTTACACCATATATTGTATTACGTCATGTATGTGTCCTTAAACGACAATAATAAGACCACAAAATACTACAAGTTTATGTATACTAAACCGTAACATATATTATACACAAAGCTATATTTCGCATCATCGGCCTATGTACTGACAGTAACAGCAAAGTATATCATGTACCATATATCTATACTATTATTATTATTATTATTATCATATTGTTATTATTTGATACTTCCCGTAAAACTAGATTTTATTTCTCGTTGTACCATGTCGCGATCGAATGCACACCGTATGAAGCGTATATTATATACACGCTCGCATTGTGTCTGCTGTAGGACATTTAACAACATACAATATTTCAATATAAATATTATAATAGTTCCGATGTCTTAACAATAGAAGTTATGAATGAAAGTGTCCTCTTGATATTATGTATTATATTGTTATAATTACACGCGGTATATACATATTATACGACTTTATGACGCGTATATTGTTAATAAAAGCCATCATAAAAATAAATAGTAATAATTTAATTCATGTCTTAGGTACATATTATATTTTCAATTTTGACCGATTCAATTATTAAAGAAATTCCCACCTGTGTTCAAACAATGATAAATAATATCTAACCGCATATTGTATTTTACATGTTTTTATGAATTATTAATTAATCGATGTTTCATTTTTATTTTGATATCTATTGCCCTATAGGCAACAGAAGATTTAAATAATAAAAGCGATATATCGTGAATCATCGTTATATTTTTTTATTTTTAAATTAAATTCATGTCCTTACTCTTCGTCGATTTTCAGAAGATAGGTACGCATCTCGATAATGGTTTGCAGCTGTTTTAATTATTCGCCCACGTCTATTTAAATATAAATATCGTATCTTTTAGTTGATAAAAATGTAACCAACAAATGAAACGAATTACTAAAAAGTTATTTAATTTAAATTTTATTACTTGTATCATATTTTTTAATATGATTTCAAATAGAAAACCCAATATTAGTTTGAAACATATTATGTAACATTATACATTTTCTGCCGAACATTAAATATATAGTTTAATATAGACAACTAAATAATTTATTGAATTCCTATTGAAATCTAAGTCGCGGAAGCCTTTAAATTGCATACTATATGTTGTGTCAAAATCATGAATAATATCAAACTTAAAACTTAACTTTAATTCGATCAATTTAATATGTTTTTAATGTGTAATACTACTACGCAAACGCTTATATAGGATATAATCTAAATAAAATGTATCCTTTAGGTGTATAGAAATATATTGCTCTATTTTGTAAAAAATAACATAGGTACACATTGAATAATATATATATTATGATCCTTCCAATTTTCTTCGTACCTTTGTCAGGCACCTATATTTACAATTTGGTTTAGTATAATATTATCACACTCATAAGTTTTCATGAACATTATAGTTCATATTATTATGTTTATATACCAGTGAGCGGCATTATTACATAATGTACGATACACGTATAATTATCTTTTACAAATAAATAAACTTTATAATAGGTGATTTTATAAAAATAAAAATAGAACAAAACTACAATACTTAAATGTTGAATTAATTTGTATTTGTTGATTATTTCTCAAATAGACAATTGCTTTAAAAGTAGGACATCAACAATTTAAAAAGTGGAAAACTCACTTTAAAAAAAAAAAGTAACTTCTTTCTAAACGATTTTATTTGTTTTCTTTGTATATATCCTAAACATTTTAAATGCATTTAGTCTTGCAAAGATTGGTGTTTTAATAAAAAAAAAAAAAAAAAAAAAATATGAAATATTTAATTTATGCATTATTTTTAAATGTAATACAATCGTAATCTTATCCAAAAATTCATTTCAAATCGCTCAATAATAACATCTACCAGATAATCCTGTTCGACATTTTATAGAGACATAATCTTTTAAAAATTAACTCTATAAAAATTAATCTAAATAGTTTATAACTTCAGTTAGTATGATTCTATTATTGGATGACTTACTTTTTTGACAATTGTTTTTATACCTACCTATGCATTAATTTTTATATCTTTCTATTTTTGTTTATATTATACAAGTATATAAAGTGCTTTGGCATAGATTGTAAATATCCGGTTTAAGAAAAAAAACTTAATAATTTTTAACTACATTAAGTTACTTTTTTATTCATTCAACTTGTAACTTGTAAAAGTTAAAAAAAATATAATTTACTTTAAACTTGAAACTTAACTTTAATTGTTCAATATAAACTTAAATAAACGATTTAAAACATTTAGTTTTCTTGCCAGCATCGGATATTCAATATAATATGTATATTCTATGCATATTATATTATAATAAACATTTTCGTTAAGTATACATGATATCTATATTTCTACGAATGTGCATCTAAGAGATTATCTGTAGTAACACATTTTTGTAGATCTATCTATTATTTTATTTATCAGTCGTTATATGTAAAATGTATAATTATATTTCATGCGTATTAGTACAATATTATTCTTGTTACTTACATAGTTTAAATTTATAGTTGTGTTTTATAGTATTTCTTGTAAAACTATACATGAATGGTGCCATGTAGGTGGCGTTTTTCTCACATGTGTCTAAGGAAATAGTAAACGAACTTTTGTCTATGTGAATATTTCTCGTAATATTATTTGAGGGTGAATATTGTATTCTATTTTAAGTTTTTTGTGTATAAATTCAATAAATCTGCAATTCCGATACTTATAACTACTCGCGATACCAATACAATTATGAATATTATACTACTACAGAAATGAAATTAAGTTATTGTTCGGGTTGTATAACTCGTGTACCATAGAGTTTACATTTGAATGTAATAAATTAATTAACGAAGTTAAATTCGTGGTTATATAATACGTGAGTTTGATTTGTAAACCAGTTTACCAGAGATCAGACAACAGCAGTGTTGTGTATAGTCGGTATTGGAAAACAAAAATACGTTTAGAACAATACTGCAATATTTCGGTGATGTGATCGGAGACGACTTTATTATAATAATACCGTATTATAGGTATAACATAATAACATATAAAGGTATATAATAAATAAAATCTCCCTTGAAATATCGATAAAATGATCTATTCCGCTCGTTCACCCCACACTCGTTTGATTTTGTCACGAGGCCTACCTGCAATATGTGCATACGAACTCACTACCCATATAATAATATAATAATGTGTAAAGGTACGCCGCCGGAGACCCGAAAACCATAAATCGTGAAAAAAAAAGCAATAAATGTAAATGCATATATGATCCGAGTGCAACGAAATAGCGTGTACAAAATAAATAATATATAGGTGTTTATATAGCCGATCGGCGGACTCGTCTTCGCCGCCGACGCCGTATCGACTCGATCTGCTCGACGACCCCCGTCGGGGTTTATTTGGTGTTTCTTTCTCCGTCTCTGCTCGCCGATAGGTGAAAATGACAAGCACGCGTATCACAATAATCATATTGTTGTTCGGAGACCGCCGCCGCCGCCGTCCGCCTCGTGCATTTTCGCACAATCGACGTATTTGGAATAATTATTATATCGTCGCAGATCTCGCGGCCCGCGTTAAAAACGCACGAAAAAAAAAAATTCGAAATGCCTTTTATACGGGTACGCGATAATATATTACATTATACGTAGGTACAATAAAGTGATATATATATATATACGCGTCGTATTGTCGCTGTTCGTTATTATTATAAACCGTTTGCGCCTCTTTCGAACAATGGACGAGAGCCCATTTTTTCGGGTGTAACGCAACGGGCGCGCGGCCGACGACGGCGGCGGCGACGTCGACGTCGACGACAATCGGCCGACCCGATCTCGGACACATGTTTTCACGGCAACGTCTTGTTCGGACGGGGTCTCGGGAAATTTACGGGCGATCCGACGACCGTTCGTGAATATCGCGTTCGTTTTATATCATTATTATTATTATTATTATTATCGTACCTGCGCGTTATTTACCGTCTCGTATGGCCGCGCCGACGACGTGGCGGTGCGCAGCGATAATAAAAATAATAATACTATTATCGTTACGCGCGGTGAGGGATTCTCGATGCAGCAACCCTTTCGCCCCGCGAGCCGCGACGCCGCATAAATAATATGGCTTGTACGATTGTGCCTACATCCACGCGTATCGCATATATATATATATATCGTTATATTATAATGTGGATAGGTATCAAACCCACCCGTGATATCATACGGTTGTTGCGTGCGTAAAAACGCGCGCGCGCGTAAGATAATATTATAGAGAAATTTAAAAAAAAAAAAACCGAAAAAAAACATGCCCCGGGGACTCCGAGTCGGGGTGACAGCCAATTGACGTGGATGCTGCTGCGGCAGTGGCGGCGGGATAATGTACACTATAGATTAATATTATTATTATTTTATTCGTCGGCGAGTGCGCGCGCGCGCGCCCGTTCACTGCACGACGCGAGGTATAATAACGCGGGCGGTAATAATAAAAATACAAAATAAAAAAATGAAAAGAAAACTTGATAATATTTTATAGCCCGGATAGCATCGACGTCGTTTATTATGTCCAATAACATTCATTTTTTTTTTTTTCATTCCTTTTTTTCGGGGACGGAGTAATATAAAAATGTAATGTTTCTACGCCGCCGCCGCCGCTGCCGTGTCACTGTCGGCAGTATATTTTATAATAGTGTTTGTACGAGCTCTGCTGCAGTATAATATACGTACGTGTATACAACACGGCGGGTACAGTGCGGTCGTTTCGTCGAAATATTTTTGTTGTCATATTATTATTATTATTATTATATTAGGTTGTGTTTACCGCATTCTCGCGTATGTACAATATGCAGTTATGCGTTTCGGAATCCGATTGAACCCGGTGATTGACGCGTCGATTTGCCGCCGACGCCGACACAGAGACGGCAGCGATGTATACATAATAAAGTATATAACAATATGTACGTCATGTATGTGTACAATAATATTATAAATGGAAAAACAGCAATATAATATACAGAGTGATTGGTTTTTTTGTTTTTATTTTTTAAATCAATTTTTTTATCGATAATCAGAAGTCATTGTTGAAATCGTTTATCCCTCTTGAAGTTCCAAATGACAGTAGGTTCATTTATAACAATACAATTTTAATTTCATATACCAATAACCGGTATTTTACTGAGAATTACAAATTATAAAAATTGAATTTCAAACTATCAGTCATTTACAGTTATATAATTATATATAATAATTAAAGATCATATCACCGGACTGCTGGACCAATCGTTTTTCGGGCAATCCTTTTACTCTGCCAGTTTTAACTTTAATGCTAAAACCTGGGTTTTAACTATTTAATTGCGTCTAGTTAGGAATTTAATAAAAATAAAAAATTATTGTGGAATATGATATTAAAAATAGTAAGACATTTCAAAAATGGGATTTTGTAACAATTTTTATTTAAAAAAAACGTAGCACGATACTTGATATTTTTCCTCTACAAAGAAAAGCTATGAATTATAAATATGTTTTTGGGGAATAAAAAGGAACTAGAAATAATGACTAGGTTATTTTAATAGGAATATAATAGTAAAAAAAGTAACCAAAATATTATTTAACCAATAGAAACCATTTATAAACAAAAAGTTACCTAAAATCGGTTATGGTCAGGAAAAAATTTTTAAGTAAAACTGTAGATTAAATAGGTAAACGTAGCATGCTGCTTAATATTTTTACTATGTATACAAAGAAAATCTATGAATCATAAATAATATGTTTTTATAATGGCAAATATCAATAATACATCTACTTTAATACAAATATTAAAAAATAAATGACCATGCTAACAAAAATCTTACAAAAATTTACCTCGAAAAAAAGTTGCATCCAGCCAAAAAACATGTTTTTGTAAAAAAATATTTTCCAAAATACTGTTTGAGAAATGTGTGTTAAGTGATAGGTATTCGTTAAAAAAATCACCTTGTACATAATATAGGTAGTTATACTAGGTAATTAAATTGAGTTTTTTTCTTTTTTACATTATAAGTTATAGACATCGTATACGCACTTTATGTTACTTTTTCTTCGAGTGACACACGAGTGTTATATACGATCGATTGCAATAAAAAAAAAAAAGGATTTATCGTACAATCGTTTATTGCCTCAATCGACATACCTCGAAAACCATTAATTTGTCACACGACACATTATTATAATACAGTATAATATCTGCAGACGTTGTGGTATTTTTTTTTTTTTTTGTTACATTGAATTTCCTATTTTGTGTTTAATATTCACTGCAAATATTAACAATGTCTGAAAATTAAAAAGGTCCATCTAGTGTATGCGTATAGTTGAGGTGGCGTTAAAATCATAAATCGTAACACAAATTATAATATCCATATATGTATACCTTATCATATTCTATAGGTATACATATTTACGTAATCATAAATTAATAAAAAATATATTATAATATGTTGTGTTAATGTTATGCATACTATATTAAAGTAGTGTTCACTAGAATTAATTAATAATATTGATATATGTGCGTTATGGATATTATGTTATAATAATATATTCTAACGACCTATCGTTTTTTTATAATTCGTATAAATGTACGTTTTATTATTATTCAATTTAGAAGTGCAAGCATTTTTTATGCAAGTTTTGTTTGACTGTTTTTTCTTTTTAATGAGCATTTATTTTGTTGACTTAAATTTCAAAATAAGAATAACATATATTATAATACACAAGTGTGTATACATAATTAAATGGTGACTAGGTACAGAATAAAATTCACTACTGTGCCACTTATAAAGTATAATATACACGTGTACACTGACAACAAAATGGTTAAGGGGTTTTTATTTTGAAAAGGGGATCTGCAAGGAAAAAAAATAATTGTAAACAGTTAGACATTTTGTACATAGCTGTGATTATCTAATATTATGTATAACTCGACTAGCTTTACTTACAAAATGCTTATTGCCGGTTAATGATTTACCTAGAAACAAAAGTAAACGTACAACTATGTTAGCTATAATGTTAGTTATTAATTATTAGTTATAATGATAATTAGAAGTCAGCATTATGAAATACGATATAGTTTTTTTTTCTTTTTAACTATACCAGCTATTGCAAGAAATGCTAACAAATTAATATCAACTTTAACATTTTAAACTTTAATTCGTGTGGTATTATTTAATTTATGCCTATAATTAGCTTTGACATGCATTAATGATTAACTACATAAAATTGATCATATATTCAAATTTTATCAATTTTTTGTTTGTACGATCATATTAATATAATAAATACCTATCGTATTATTTTTTTCAATTATTTCTATAATTTTACTAGTTAACATATAGGTAGTCTGTAAAAGTCATATTTACACTTGACGAAATTATTTTTTTTTTTCGTAATTAGCTTTTAAATCAACCAAGTAGGTAAATATAAAAACTGCAAATCACGACTGTTTCGACTGGACATCATTAAACAGCTTTTTTCTCTAATATTTAACTTAATTTAGCATCATAATATTATATCGCCTGTGTTGTCTATTATTCAAGTATGCGTAGTCACACGACGTGCGTGTAAATTGATTTCGCTCTGTGTATATTTAACACATCTATAATAATAATATAAACTGCAGCAGTAATCCGTGTAGTGTGTTATAGGTTATATTATACAAAACAATACAACGACGTCACATAAAAATGAATATCGCATAATAATAATATATACAGTCCCATTACGCGTTCGTACAAATTAGCCACATCTGTTTTGACGGCCGCCACCGCATATTCTGCAGCAGTATATATGCACATATTGCACACATATTATGTAAACCTAGTGATTCTTTTACCGAAGAGCATTCATTATTTTAAAAACAACTATCGTTTTTGAAACTATATATATATATATGCAGTAATGTGTATGCGTACTATATATTTTTTATAATAATTGTAGATCGTTAAATTTTAGATTTTCGAAAAAGATAATTTTTTTTATTATAATTTACTGCATACATTTTAAATTACTTATTATGAAGCAGAATATTTTTTAGAGTACTTAAATTGATAAAAAATTTAGACGAGTATTTTATGAGTTATAATGGAAGAGAATGCAGTGACAATAAAATTGTTGTCCATTACTATTTAAACTTTATATGGGTACCTAAATACTTATAAATTGTAGATATAACTACTCGTCAAAAATTTGATTTCAATAAACAAATGCTCTAATCTAACTAATGCTCCAAACAATGTTATGATTCGAAGCATGAAATAAAAGATGTACGCTGTCATTGAAAAAAACGTTATTTTGTGAAATTATGCAAGAACAATCAAAAACTTAAACATCAATGATAACGAGTGTTTTTCGATAAAATAATCATCTCGCACATATATTATTATGTATACTGTAAGTATATATTGTGTAATATAAAGGTATATCCTAGCGTTGTAATACATTGAATCGTTATAAAATATAATATTGTAATATTGTACGCCCGTAATATTACGATGGCCAATCGTCGCTTCAGCAGCCACATCGAAGACTCCGTGCAAAGTACCGGTGGCAGGGGCGACGGCGGCGACGGTCTCTTTCATGTGCAGCGCTTGGCCGCGAAAAAGGGAGAGACGGTTTTCCGCAAACATGTGCGGGCCGGCAATAGTTGTTGCGTATGGAATTTACCCGCGACACAGCTGCACCGGCTGGAAGAGTAAACATCGACGTCGTGTGTATGCGTATAGATTTGTGTGCACAAGTGGACCCAAACGACAACAGTTTGTTCAACGACAGCACAACAATAATAACATAAGTGTACCTACCTATACACGACAACGTGATATTATTATATTTATTATACATTATGCCTATATTATACCCACCTAATCGATTTAGTTTTTCAATATCATTATCATTTTGTAATCGCTGAAGTCTCTCTAGGTTCGCAGACACATGTAATAATCGTGCATCGTATTAAGTTAAGACGTCCTGTACATATAACTCAATAGGGCGTATATTATATTATTGTTATAATATAATATACTTAAAGGAAATGTCGAATCCCGATAACGTAATAATAATAATAATAATAATACTTTCAGCACTGAGCCTATTGTATATATAATACAGTAAAACGCGATGTTATCGTACTAATGTACTATTAGTATTTATTTTAATTTAATAGGTATTGTATACCTACGTTCTGCGCATATTGTTATATTATGTTTTCGACTGAATATCATACAATGTTTACCTACTTTGATATTAAAACTATAATATCTGTATCTACGTCGAATTATTTAAATTATCTCAATTTTTTCTGGTTCATATTATACTTTTATAATAATAAACTATTTTATCATGTTTTCTATAAGTTCTATTCGAATAAACAATTTATACAGATCTACTTGGCCACAATATAAAACTTCAATAAAAACAGAAATAATAATAAATCGACTGAGAATCGGTCACACCCACTTCACACCCCATACGGACACCTCACGAAAAACCAATCACTGACGGTAAGCACCTTATGTAGAGTTGATCTTTCAGTAAAACATCTAATGACAGAATGAAGATCAAATAAAGAAGAAAGAGAAAAATATAACATATCAGAGACCTTATATGAAATAATCGAACCCGACTGTCAGCCAAAAAACGTCGTGAAGAATCACATTTGACAGTAACAAGTCAATGTTATAAGTCACCTCCAACATTAATGTAATTTAATTGCTACCACAAACAAATAAGATATATATAAAGCTAATGGTCCATGTTGCCGAAACTAAAGATCAATTAAAAAAAAAAAAAGTATTCTTCTATTATATTATAGGTGTATTTAAGAACATTGAAACTATTGTAAATAATATGTTAGTTATACCTTCCACTTACTGCTTGTTGTACGGCGCAATCTAGTAATAATATGATTGTCAGTCATTGGATGAAAACAACTTGGAAGATCCAAAAGAATCTAGGTACGAAGTGTTCACAATTTTATACTACAAAAATGCTGTGAATTTTGTATGGTAAACTTTTAGACCTTATGTTATAAATAATATCATCCTAAAAATAAATTAAAAATTTGTGGTACAATTCCTATAATCATGTTTCATGTTTTAAATAAAACAGTCATTATAGGATTATTAATTATTAATATTGAAATATTCAAAATATGACATACTTACAAAGATAAAAAAATCATTATGCAATTAATAAAGCTCTTTCACATTTCATTATTTATATTATTACATTTTAAGTTAAAACGATTAAATATAATTATTTAATAGTATCATCGGATGGACATACTTATAATGAAAACGGCGGTATATTGATTGTGCAGTATATGAAAAACGTGAGATATAATAATCTGTTTAAAAAAACAAAATATACTCATCTAGGCAGGAACCTAATAGTTTTATGCATAGTTTCAGAAAAACGAGACGATACATTATTCATTTTTAGTACGTATTTTACGTAGGTACGTTGAGCTCTATACACTCATTATTCAATGTATGATGCATTCCATAATTTATATTACAAACGCTCCACATATCCCGTGGTTTATACAATTTATACTTGCGACACGATATTACGCAAACAAATACAGAGCAAATAATAAGTTTTCAACATTTTCGACAAAAACGTGACCCGATTTCACAAAATAATGCGCTCCCAAGTCTGCGGCGATACTCGACGATACGCACACATCGTATAATATATTGTCGCGGTTTCTGTAACACAATATGATAACTATATAGAACAGCACGCTCGGAATCCGAATAATAATATTTAATCGCCGTTTTCGTGAATGGACCGTTTATAGGGAAACGCCATATTATTATTATTATTATTATTACGAACCAAACCGCGGCAGTCTTCTATTTCGCTCGACGATTTTTAACCGGTTTCCGCATTAATTATATTATATAACGTGGACAGAAAACACTGTTATACGCGCGATGTACCGGTTAACCCATATATCTTTTTTTCCTCCTCGCAGTGTCGCGGACCTCGGTGCGACGGGAAATGGGCGCGTTGACGTTTCGAAAGCAAAACAAATCGCATTTAAAGACGAACGCGCGCGCGCACACAAACACACACAACACACTTTGGGCCATTTATCTCTGAAAGTACTGCACCGTTCACCTGGTCAGACCACCGGCCATATATCTATCGGCTCTGGGGGACACGTACAAATCGTTATCGTAATCGGTGCAGTAATTTTTTTTCTTCTCCTCGCGTTGTCACCCGTCACCATATTACCTTCTGCACCCGTCGACTTGCTTAGCGAGCCCCTGCTGCAATATCCGAACAGGACTCGGACCACTGTTTAGTATAATATTATGGTATTGGTATTGAACACGCGTAAAGGTGTGCCTATAATGTAGACATGAATACGTTCTGTTTTCTAGTAGATTTCAAGCTCCGGATTGATTGAATCAATAGCTATATTATTATACCGTTTGAAATATTTGTACATATTATTTTGCCTTTTTTTTTTCATTTTTTTCTACACATTGAAATAATGTCTAAGGTACTTACTGCAAAATATGTGCATAATATGAATATTATTATACTGTAATACGAAAATCCAATTTACCAATGCAGACAAGTTTGTTTGAAGAAAAACCTGTCCGAACAATGTGTATTGCACAAGTAAGTGACTTTAGTTAGCCCCCAGAATAATTACCAAATAAGTTACACAACTATTTAATAAAGTGACTTAGGACACTATTGCTGAAACTCGATACAAAAATCAAAGAATGTGTTGATTTGTATCATCATTTCGCAACTATTTTTCATCACATATTACGAGTATTATTTTACAAGTAGGTATACAATTCGTTTAGATATTTTGTAACAAATGGAAATCACGAATTCATTATGTTGTAAAGCTGATAATCCTCCGACCAACCGACTTGAATCACAGATGCCGTTCGATATAGTATTATGATGTTATTGGCAGTGACAACAATAATATAATATCGGCTTGGCGACCGTTCAGTTATTCTCCTTCCTCACCGTCCGGCTGGTCGGCGGCGCTAATGAACCGCCAACGCTCTATTTTCACTGTACGCAAAGCAGACGACTTTAATAACTCTCCATTCGAAATAAATGGTCCAACAAAGCAATTTCATTCAAATTATATTGTTTTTGATATCGTGTGCATGGGAAGACAACCGATGTGGACATAGCTCGAGATGTATCGAGCACGTTATTTAATTGGTTTCTTTATAAATAGAATAGATATTTAGAAAACAAAACAAAATGAATATATTATTATGAGAACAACGTAGGTAATTATTTTTTGTTTTCGAGACGCGCAGATTTTACATAAACACGAATAGCTTTGTAGCTATTAATACTGCGTCGTATGGTTATATTGCAGACAGAGTATAACAAACGAATGGTATTAAAAACGAAAAACCGTGTTCATCGTATCGACAAATAACTTTAACTGTTCGATATCGACTTCACATCGACGATACAATAAAAATGGAGTTAAAAATAACTACAAGTCCGTAATGCATTATTTATATATATATCATACACATTTGACGCCAAATTGAGGAACTAATTAAATAATAATTGTTACAAAGCATAGTTCAGATTGAATTTAATCGTTTTGTCTCCATGAATGTATGCAATCAATATTTGTGTAAGTTTATTATTGAATAACAATGAGTAGATGGAATGACCAATAACAATGAAAAAATAATATAGTTTAAAAAACAATATGTTCAACATCTGCAGTTTGCAAAAAATAAAATTACCTGTTGAAAATAAAATATCATAGTATCTCGATCATAAGAATAATATCGCCGAAACCGATTATTGTGTAGGTAAATGGTAATACGATTATTGGAAATACATCAATAGGTACGTCTTATAAGAAGTCGTGTTACTCGTATAGTACATATATCAGTTAAAAGTTGCGAAGACGTTAAGATTTCAAAACACGCATGGGTATAAAATATAGTATAATAATATTCTTCACTCAAAGATTTTATTTTTTTCTCTCGTTCGGTCGAAGTCTGCAGTCTCGCAGCAAAACGCATGCAGGATATTGCACGTGTAATTTATGCGAACGAAAAAACGGATACGGCGTATAGGTAGGTACTATTATGGGTAGGCTACACACTCGTATATTATGTCGTACACACATTATATCATTGTTTTTAGCATAATATTATAATAATATATACGCCTCGCTCTTGACTACGCGATTATTCACGGACACACGTCGTATCTTGCGCACGTTCTCGCACTTGGTCATTTGTCGGCCGACGACGACAATGATACTCGTCGTGATGAGCGATATTTTAATGACGTATACACGCGAATCAGTGAATTCAAATTGGATTTGAAAAAACTCCATCAGCGCCCCGGTATGCGTGCCTGCGAGGTGAGACACATTCTCTTCCTACTCCGGTTAATATATAACATTTAATATACATAATAACGAACCGCCGCCGCCGATGACGACGGTTTCACAGACCATTGAACAAGTCGTCCTTTTACATGTATATATATATATTCTACGAGTTGACTTATACGTCGGCAGAATGCGTTATAATGGTCGTCGGATATACATATACGGCAAATATGTGTGTGTGCGCGCGTTTTATATATCGGTCGTTCGGTCCACGGTGGAGAAGTTTCCCTTGGGCGGCGGGTTTTGGACAAATGAAGGCGATTCTTATTATTTTGGAAAAACGCGTCTAAACAGACAGCCCCGCAGCGACCATAACGTCCGGACGCAATAAACGTGATTGGATTATGGCGCACTTTGTGTCGATTACTAACTGCTGTAGGTAGTAGGTAAGTATATATATATATATATGAGTCGCAAGTCGCGTAATTTATACGCACAACTTGCGTGGCGCACACATAAACACATTAGTTATAGGTATACATCACTACGGTCGGCGACGTCGTATGTGTATTATATTATATATAATACGTAAGTACGCGGCGCGATATATATTTTTCTCCCACGCGAAAGACACAACGGAGGAAAAATAATAATAATAAAAAAAAAGTACATAATATAATACCTAACACAATAATATAATAATATTTTTATAATAATATATATATATACATATATATTATATACCTATACTATGCAGTCGCGTAAAATATTATATCCTATATATATATATATATATATATATAACGTATATACGCACACTGCATCAGCGAATATACGTCATATATTATATATGGAGGGGAAACAGATATTCATCACGTGTGTGCGTGCGTGTGCTCTATTGTCACCCGAAATCCCATAATATATTATATATGCCTATATATATATATATATATTATTATTATTATTATTATATACGGCGGCCGTAATATATATGGTCGTCGAATGATCACACATACGCATGTATACACATGTGTGTAGGTATGGAGACAGAAAGGTTCCTCTATAAAAGTCGTTCGAGTGTCATCGACGGTAAGAAAGAAACATTGTCGGCGATATTATATACATAAAATATGCCGTTGGGAAAGCGGCGGTGGTGGCGGTGGCGGATAAAAATAAAAAATAATAAAATAAAACCTATATATTATATATTGTAAGTGTGTGTATACATATATATTATAGCGTGTGTGTGGATATGAACCGTTGACAATGGGCCGGAGAGTTAAGACAGAAAAAAAAAAAACAACGCAATGCGGTACGAGAGGGCGAAATAATAAATAAAAGAAAGAATGAAAAACCGAAAAAAAATTCGCTCCACATTGTACCTCTATATTACACATATCGTATACGTAATACGCGTATACACGCGCAGAGCGTTCACCTAGTCGCGAACACCTGGACCTCGGTGATTTCCACCCTCGTATCACCATCGTCACCGCCACCGCTGGTCGTATGAGTACATGTATACCGCGTATACCTACCGAGTGGTTATTTATGTTTTTTAATATACACGAAAATCCGAGTGAACCCGTTTTTCCCTTTATTTTTTCATTTTTTTTTTTCATCCGATTTGCTACTCCTTCGCCGGCTGCTATTTTCAATGATATAATGCATTGCATGTATATATATAATAGATATAAGTACGCGTCACGTAGATATCGCGCGCGCGCCGTCTTATATATAATATAATATATATTATTATTTATCCTTTTATTTTTCAAAAGAGATTAAACCGTTTGAACCGTCGCAAAACCGTGAGTTATAACAGTGGTGTTTTTTTTCTACGAAAAAACTGACAACTCGAAAATAAAAAAAAAAAAAAACCGACAATGATGCTAAACACACTCAAAATGCTCGAGAAACTGCATACAAAACTGTCATATTTTTATCCCTCGGTCTCGTTGGGTATAAGCGCGTTCGCCATATGTTCGTTCATATTTATAATATCTGGAGATATATTATAACATTTCGAGTACAGAACCTATACTCATACCTTCGAGTATACATTCAAATGTCGTATAATATTATGTCACAGCGTTATTTTATGATTTCGATGAGTGGTATCGACTATATGGTGTAAATTCGTATTATAATCTAATAGGAGCGAATTTTATACATTGTCTATATATTTTTATACATATTTTAATATAGGCTATTGTTGTACACGAGTTCGTAGTACCACCGTGTTCAACTGGTCAACTCAAAATTAAAGGGACCGGCACAAAGTTCGAAGTATTGACGATTTTGAGTTATAAAAGTTCGAGTAACCAAGTTCGAATGTAGTAATATTTGTACAGTGTTTATTATTAATGTACAAACGTATTTTTCATACGTGGGTAAGTATGGATATCTTAACAAAGATATAAAAGTTAGAAAATATTTCATTACACAATAATTTCTTAGGAGTACAAGGTACGTTCCTAATAAATTATTATCGATTCTTCGAACTTTTTTTTTTCCAGTACAACTCTTACGTATAGTTCTATACTTTGTATTATGAGTAAAAGCTTGAAAAAATAGCTTCGATTAAAAACTGAATAATAATTATTATCGGCGCATACAAAATATAAATTAAAAATGATACTAATTTGTTTATTATGGATGAAGGGATGTATTTTCTTAGGATTTTCATCCCACAGTGGTGCCAAACGACGGTACGTGGCAAATGATTGAATTATGAAAATTCGCGTCGTTTGACAAGCGAAATAAATGAATAATAATAAATATAAACGAAAATTAACAAAAAAAAAAGGAACGAAACCGCACTGCACCCCTCGCGCGGTCCACTAGCGTACCTTCCCCTCTACGGTGTGCACGTCTATACACGTATACGTGTTTAATGTTTATGTATGATGTATATATATATATATATTATTTTCAGCCGGAGATTATAATTCGAAGGTACTTTTTACGCATACATTATATACATATAGATAAAGACAAATAAGCTTACTCACTCGGTGACGAACGACGACGACGGTTGGCGCGGTATGCGTGCAGGCCGGCTGCGGCGGATTGGCAAGGATTGGGTGGTGCCGCAGCGGCGAAGGGGTGGTATTGCTAATCAACGTCGGGAACCGTATTTTCGTCGGGGACGTCGCGACGACGGCGGTGACGAGGAGACCGATGCACGATATTGAATATTCATAAGATTTAAAGGGAAATGTTTGCTTTAAAAGTTGTCCGGACCCAGAAGACTGCCGATTTTCCATTCACTCATGAAACCCGCCCCGCCTCCCGCAGATTCATCCCCGCAATAATAATATTGTGTTCCGCCGCCCTACACAGCGTCGCTGCACCATACGTATAATAAAACCTGCGCTACCCGTTCTCTGGCCTACATAGCGGTGTAATACGTGTATACCCACCCCGTCGTGCAATGCACTCGTTCTTCGGGGTAGTTCTTCTCCTCCGAGCCACCACCTCGAGAGTGCGCACCCCTCTTCGACATTGGTACACGCGCGTTCATCGGGAATTTTCGGAATATTTGGATTTACAAGTATTTACGTCAGCGTTGTACTCAACGTCGTATTTGACTTAGTTTTATGAGGAGGAGAGGAGTAACACTAAAATTATACGATACACAAGCTTATATATTCTAACCAATTGATTTTATCACGAAGCGTTTTTATTTTTGTATCTGATGATACTTTTCCAGTATAAATAATGCTAAATATTCAACTTCAAAGGAGATTCCTGGTAGTAGATTTAATCTTGTTTTGCCCTAACATCATAGTACACCTATTTCACCTATATAAAAACCAATTATTATTCATAGAGGAGGGGAGTATTCGCCCCTTCACCACCATCGAATGCGCCACTGGTTGCACCCTGCTTTCTACAAACGTGTGTGTGTCTACGCCCGATATTACCGAGATTTCAAATTCGGCTCCTCTCGTCTCGCGGTCGTAATGTTTTCTAAATCGGTGTTCGTATTATATTAAATGATATTGTAGTGTTATTACGAACATAATCATCATATTATTTAGTATTGTCGTACGCGTAAAAAACGACTATTATATCCGTACAACATATAATATAGGCGTAATGCATGTATATTATTTATTGTACGTTTATAAGACACGATGTACACTACATAATATTATTCGGTCCGAATTCCAACGCTAATCTATGAGGTCGTTTATATGGACTGTTCTACAGGTGTACCGGGAGGGAGAATAGACGGCATAAAGAATAAATCCTAATGTGATATTAATATATTTTTTTTCAAATCTATTAAAATGTTTTGTCGAAAATAATATCGGTTGATAATGCGGCAGCGGGTACTAACCGGAACGTTCATTTTTGATCCGACAAACTAAAATCAGAGTCGAAATCTATGAAACACTTGCCGAGGTCTTATAGTATGCCTTTGATTTGAAATCGACGTATTAAAAAAACTGTCGTAAAGATGTACCCTCACTACCGTTTGTTATAATAATGTTAAATATTACAATGCCGTTTGTTTAAATAATGTTCATCGGCCGCTGTTCTTATTAGTTGTTACGGGTACAATAATAATCATATAAATACTGATGTAATATATTATTTCCAACGTATATTGATAAATCTTGCGAAGTTTTTAATTAAAACAATATTAACGACGTATGCATCGTAAACACGCGAATATATTCACATATCGTAAAATATGCATAAAACCATTTGTGCGAGGCCCGTTACTGTGTATACATTATATAAAACGTGGTTTAGAATAATTGATAAGTATTCGTGTTAACGGCGCCGGGAGGGGGTGGGGAGGCACAATAATAATAATAATTCAAGAAAAGCCCTCGCCGCCGAAACCGTAGTCTTTCGCACCCCCCGCAAACACATATTATAGCTTCGGGTCCGTTTGTTATAATATTGTTATTAAAATATATGAAGCGTCGTCGACGGCTGCAACGTTTTCACTTCTCGATCGGTATCAGGTCACCACTTATGTATAATATATACGTACGCACAATATCGTCTGATACATACAATAATATTATACATACTATATACTGCATAGTGCAACCGATTTTATGGTCGTGTACTATATGATCATTATTATTGTGTGGAGCTACAATTTTCCCGACTTTCTCGGAGGGGCTCTCTGTCTAAAAGTTGGTATATAATATGTTTCCAAGGCGGTGGCGGCGGAGGGTAGAGTTTAATTTAATTTCACGTGACTTATGGGCCGATCGTTGGTGGCTGAATCGTATATAAGGAATGGAGGTGTACGTATTATATCGTATATATACAGGACTAATGGTTAATAACCGTGAGGGGTGGGTGGAGTGAGGCGAGGGCCGACAAGAAAAATCAGACGCAATTCCGTTTGCCGCTGACGTGAATGGATCGACCGTGACAATTTAAAGACGCGCGGTCATGTCGCCGGCACTGTTGTTTTTGCTATATAGAATCGTCTGTTTAACGTGAGAGAAAGGGTTGCGGTGTGTGTGTGTGTGTGTGTGTGTGTGTGTGTGTGTGTGTGTGTGTGTGTGTGTGAGCTCGTGATCGTCCAAAGATTGATCGGACCCTATCATTCAATTCTGGTGAATTATCGTCGCCATGTGTGTGCGTGAGTGAGCTTCAGCGGCAGCAAGGGATAAATGATGTACGAGGTGAAAACAACGTCGTTCCGCAACAATGATACAATGTCTTGGCGATAATAATAGTAATAATAATATTACGACACGGTCAAAATCTGAGCTGAACAGGTAAACTATAAGTGCATTATCTAAATAATATACAGAAAGAACCACTGCAGCGTTCGTTATGTGTATTACGATATTATTATGTTAGCTGTCACTTATCTGCAGATAAATATTAAATAGATAAATTAATATCAATGTACGGACAGGCCTAACAAAATGTGGTCAGTCGCCCTCGCATTGGGCTTAAGCTAAAATTATTTTATACATAGTTAATATTATGTTATAGCTATAATTCTTGTAAAATATATAAGTAAAATGCCAGTGCCACAGTGTCGTCGAAGAATGTAATTAAATTGGAAATGGATTTGGTGCTATGTTTGGATTGCTTTTCTTCTTTATTACTTTAATGTATTGTATGCATGTCTGCGTGTGTGTGTGCGTATAATTAAAGACGAATGAAGCTTATAAACAGTTGATTTAATTCTAGCATACGAACTAGTAAAATATAGGTAATTATTTACTTCTTAAAGAAAATCAAGTGTTGAGTAAAATATATGCTTTTTACAAACAAATACTTTTTTTAAAAAATATTTCTTAAAATATTTGCAATCTAAAACACGTTTTGAATGAATAAAATATCTAGACATTGAATATAAAATACAACTATAGCCGAATTTTGAAACCTCAATCCTTCCCCCTTCTCCTCTGTGAATGATAAAACCTAGTGGGCGTACATAAGGCACTATACAGCGGACTTCGCGATGGTGTAATGTCACGTGAGTGTTGCTTTTATTTGTATCGAGAAAGCCGTCTCGGGCGGTACTACTCTGCTTCAGTCTGCGGTGAGAATTTTCTCAGCTTATATCATAGATGGCTGTTATCGGGTGACACACACTTCACACGTCCATATATATATATTCTGCACGTATGTGACATATGCGGTTACAGACTATAGCTAGACGAAAATCCGCGAGTTAGGTTAAATGATATAATACTATTATGCTCTATGGTGACGTTTCGTCTCCGTGACGTATGTACATCATAACAGTAATGGTAAATCTTTATATACATATTCCGTATTATATTTATGCCGAAGACGCAATCGGTTGACTTATCGGATTTCAAACGGCATTATAAAATACAGTCGCGAGTCTCGATTAACTCGAAAACCTCAACAACTCGAATTTTCTTGTTGCCCCTTGAAATGTTTTTAAGTTGTGTTTGATGTATATTACTCGAAAACTACAGAAGTCGAATTTATTTTTATTCTCCTTGAGATTCGAGTTATCGAGACTCGACTGTATTATTACGAAATTATTACATTTTCCTCCAATATCATACACCTGAGATATCATTGTTATCATTATTTATTTATTTACATAATTTTTTTTATTTATTTACTTAACAAACCTTCGACTACTAATGTTTTAGAACTGCAAGTTATACATTTCTTTTACGCTATAAAATATAAAATTTAACGTATAAGTATTATAGATTTAAAAGGTATGTACCTATTTACTTAATCATAATATTATATATATATATATATATGGTATTATATAATCCAGTGGATCTAAACCTTTTTAAAATGAAAATTCCAAATTAAATTTTTTCGCTATTTATAAAACTATTTACATTGTCTACACGCATAGGTCACAATATATTTTCCTGCAACCATCCGAAAGTTAAAAATCACTGTCCACCGATATAATTTACACCGTGCAAAGGCGATTTTTTTTTCGAACATTATCTATATATGAGCTTTTTCATATAAACACTACCTATTTCGAACATTTCGACACGCCGTTGAGGTCGGCTGCAGTGTCACACTCATAAACTCTAATCCCATTTGGGTCGAAAACAAGCACGCACACAAACAAAACTGTACATTTTATAAATATAATATATTGTGTGAATGTATGTAAGCGGACTTAAATATAAGGCTGTCCTTTTTTCCGTACAATACGCGTAGTTTTAGTATTTCTACCGGTTATTCTCGGATATATTATATGGTTTACCAAAATAAAATCTTAAATAGGTTCAATGCGAGTGTGTAAAAAAAACAATTAGTGTTGCACGTGTGTTCGCGCCGAAAAGACTTATTGCAACCAATGTGGGGAGGGGTAGTATACTTTGAGTATTTTAATCTTCAAGATGTTTCGAATTAAATGCTACCTAAATCAAAGCAATTTCGTTTAATGATTTATACATTTATATATATTTTTAATGGAACGTTTAATATGTTTCTATAAATTATGTATAAAAGTTAAAAAACGAAAAAAAAATGTATATTTAATAAATATATAATATGTATAATAAGTATGCTTGAAAATACTTAAAACATTAAAACAAAATTAATAATTCCATCATGTCATACTTATTTGTTTAATATTCAATACAATATTTATATTTTTTAAAATTAATAAAAATATTATTTCCCCAATATTTATTTTTAAAAATAAAATGTGAATTATCTGAACATCAACTTATAAGATATAAAATAATAACTTTTAAAGAACTTATAATTTTAAAACTTTCAATGCATTTTCTAACAAGAAAATAAATACTAAAATCATATATTATTATCATGTTTATTTATTTCATTTTACAACTTATGAGTTTTGAGTGTATAATTCATAGACTAAAAATGTAAGTAATTAAGCGATCACATATGGTATTTTTAAATTTTAGTGTATTGTTGTACTATATTCTTAACAAAAATTTATTTCATACAAAATGTTAATGTGTACCACCGTTAGTTTACACTAAAAAATATTTTGAGGATTATTGACTAATGGTGTAGATTTAAGATTATTATTCAAATTTATAATACCTCTGAGAATAAAATATTTGAAAATGTCACATATTGCATTTTAAAATTTAAAGGTATTCTATCTGTGTATACTTATGTTATAATCAAAAATAATTAGCGTTATTTGAAATACATTCATTAAAAACGAAATAGCATAGAAATCTATTATTATGCATGATATATTATTATTAACAATTACACCTACACTAATGGAAAACATTTCTAAGCATAAAACATTGTAGTTTCTTTTAAATATTTAAAACTATGTCTGAAAATCATAGTACTTAATTAATATCAATAAGTTAAACACCAAACACATTCAATATCACAAAATAAAACTTTACGTTCTGGCAAACAGCCAAAAGGCAATTAAAATGTTTTTCTTATACTCTGTCTTTATTAAATATAATGTAAAAAATATTCACAAAAAGTTTTAAATGTATCACCAGACAATAACTGCCAAATATTTCGTATTATGTTTTGTTTGACTCCACATCACTGAATTAATGAAATGTGTATTATGATTAAAAAAAAAACAATTCATAAAAATATGTCTTCGCCCTTAACCCAATTCATATTGACATTATAATTGAATTACATTTTTTTTACATTTTTTCACATTAAAAAGTGTTAAGAAAAGAAAACTGTATTTTATTTTTAAAATGTTGTACAAATTAAAATTGTCTGTTGATTTAAACTTTTATTAAAATCGAATATAACAGTATCTACTTCAACAAACGTTATTCCTCTGTCCATAAACGTTTTAATTTGAAGACTTTTTAAATTTAGCAACTATTTTATGTTCTGAATACAATTAATTGGTGCAGTTAACCTGTCCGTTTTAAAAATATTTATTACTTGGATTTAACATGACACGAAAATCGAAAAAACAAATTTAAATTTCCTAAAAATTAATTCTCTGCAAAGATCTACCTAGACAGGTCGATTTCGGTTTCAACCGTTGTGTAGCTGCACCGTGTCACTCGAAGGGTTAAAATACATCATAAAATCCTAAAAATGAAAACTCCCCCAATAACCGTAACGATAATAATATGCTTACTCAACAAAATCTATCAAATTGTTATCCTTTTATTATTTCGATTTCTTTTTCTTTTTGTCATTTTTAACACTTGTGGGATTGCTTTTACGGTGGTAAATCGCTTTTGTGTATAACCATTTTTCCCTTTTTTTTTTCATTCGTTTACATTATTATCATTGAATTTTCTTTAACGAATTTTTTTTCATACAACAAAGTCTATCTATACCGATCTTGAAATCACCAGACGTTGTTTTGACTGCTCAGGGATTTTAATGGTTGACCGAATTCTGAAGTGACACAATCAACGTGGGAGCACACTGCGGAGGAGTATTTTACACGGATTATGAAGGGTTGAACGGTTTTCTCAGTCGGGGCACAGCTGTTTTTCGATTGACAAAATTCGATCGAGAAAAAAAATAAATACCGAACATAATGTCACACTCGAATAACAATAATGAATAAAAATAAAAAGGAAAAAAATACAAGCCAAGAGAACTCGTTAAAAACAACGTTTCTGTTATTTGCGCATCAAAATTTTGAGGTTAGTTGGCGGCGACCACTGACGTAATTTTGTATCATACCTAATATCATTGGTATAGTCACTCACCAGCTAACATTATGTATTCTTACTTTGTTGGCCAACGAATTTCTTTTCATATTATGACCGACTGAATATATACAGAGCCATCTAGCGACAACGCTCCGTAATCACGTGCGACCGATAACGCATTTCCGGTTCGACTGACGATCGAAACCGGATGTATTTAGTAAGATCTAGTAGTTGTCGGGGAAAACGTGTATGTACTTCAATAGAATTTATCGATGATAACAATAATAATAATAATAATATTATACCTTTAATAGTGCACCGTTGACGTCGAAACTAAATAAAATTATATTATGTAAAGCAGATTTAGTCACTGCCTATAATATATTAACAAGTAGAATTATACGCCCCGCATGAATCATTGACACAAACAATATAATCGATTTTTTGTCATGAGATTTGCGCCACAACAACAATCTATACCATTTCGTGCGCAAATAGCATAATATAATATAATAACGAGGGTGTGGTGTGGTGTGGTGTGGTGTGCTCAAGTGCTCGCGACACCATAACGGGCGGAAATCAGAGGAGCGACTTATAAAAGTTTGAAAAAGTGGCACAAGCCCTCTATAAAATACGAGGTGTTAATATTTGCCCTGTGAGTATATTCACAACTGTATTTGTAGTAGCTGTTCAAATAATATGAGTATATTGTATTATTGTGCAAAAAAAAAAATTGATTTTAATGAGATTTTTTTTCTTTTGGTTATTCCCATATTAACATATTCTGAAAATATACTATTTCTTGATTATAAATTGTATTTAATTTAAAACGAAAATAAAAAAAATATTAATAATAATAAAAGCTTTATGGCACTTAAAATAATAATATAAATATTATATATGCTCGGAATAAGCTTTTTATATATTCTCAGTATCTATGCTATGAAGGCATGGCATTATTTTTTATTAATATTTTAATTATTATTTCCAATGTATTACGAATAAAAAAATAATACACGCTTTTAGGAATAGTAAATCGTTATAAGGAAATGAGGGAAAAAAACAAGGTCATTCGAAACAGTCCAGTCCGATGGGCATTCAAGTTTGAGCCCGTTTGAAAGCCGTTTGTAATTTTGATCGGTCCATATCCGTCCTACAATAATACCGGCGACGCCAATAAAGATTTCGTTTTTTCGATCGTATCGCTTAAATATTCGCATTTTAATAAATGAGTATTATTCGTTATTAATAATGCACGATTGCGTCATCCGTTTCTCGCGTCGACCGAAAAATCGGTTCGTATAATGAAGAAGCGTGCACCGCGGAAACGCGTTTCGTACGGACGTTAATTTCTACCGACGGACGTTGCTCACTTTGGCATAAGCATTTTCATAAAACATACATACCTACGACCGTTGTCACGAGAAAAAAACTGTAATTGGTTTGAACGTCGCGGCTACGGCCGCCGGCGCGTCCGAGTCCGTTATACTTCGTAGGCCATGTTGTAGGTAGGTACACGATGATATGGAAAAACCGGTAGACGTGCAGACTTGACGTCAATTCGGATGGATTTTTTTTCTGAAAGGGATTGTGGGGTCGGGGGGAGGGGTTCTCGTCAACGTCGACATTCGCGATTGGAGTGTTTTTGACGCGCGCGCGCGCGGAGAAGACGTTTGACGAAATCGTACGAAACGGTTTTTTTTTTTTTTTGAATTTTCACCAAAAATAATGGATCGCACAGCGCATGCATGTTTATAATTTGTTTTTCGTCCGAAATACACACAGCGCACCACTCGGGGAGTAATTATGATGACATACGCACATGGACCGTTCTCGACTCGAAATCGTTACATTATTATTCTAGGTGTTTGATTTTTTTTTTAATTTCGTGCTCGTCAAGGCGTATTCGACGCACGCCAGCTGTTCACATACGAACAATATTATATATCACGTATAGTCGCCGAACTGAATTCGACCGTTTAGGTAACGATTTATTGTCATTACGGGAGGTACGCATCCATACACGGTGGTTCGGCGTTGAATATATTATTTTAATTTCGATAACGCCGACGAGTGTGTAAGTCGGGGTACATAACGTACCTCTGTATTATATATTAATGATATTACAAAAAAAAAAAAAATTAATAAATAACACGTTCGTCGAACGTCGTCGACGGTTACACGCGCTCACAGAAATAGCCCGACCGCGCGGCGTGAAATCGTCGCGCGAACGACACGCGCTAGGGATTAACACGATTTCGGTGTTTGGACGAATATTTTTCCTGTTTTTTCGTGGTTTTTTTTTTTTTTTTAGACGTTCTCTGGCGATGTTTTCTAGTCCGCGCGCGTCGTTCGCTCCTAATCCGCCTGCCGACGGATTTATCGACTTGTTGTCGCGCGACATAACATGATATTATATACATATCGTATTGTCTTTCATATATATTATTATGCGAGTACGATTCAATGACTCGCCGAAGACGATTTAAACGGGAAAATTATGACGTGTCGTGTGTCATATCATAAATACGCGTGCGTGTGCAGCGACGATATTTTTACGCGTCTCCGCTGTCGGCAAAAAATAACCATTGCGGCGGCGGACACGCGCGAATAATATATTATACGACCGATAAGGGCGGACGAGCGTTTTGGAGACGATCGGCGGCGGTTGCCAAACGAACGGCCGTCGGAGCCGCGTTCGCGTGTCTATATACTCATGCACGACCTATGTCCGTCGTTAGATATTTACCGCAAAAATATTAATTGTCATCGGTTGCCGATATTAATATTATTTAATTTTGCCGCTTCTATAATACGCCACCCCAAAACAGCGCATCATACTTGCTTGCTTGTACCCCGTAGCGACGGTCTTGATAATATTAATGTCAAATAATAATATGGTATGTATCGTGGCCTCTGTCGATTAAACGACTGTAATATTATTTGTTTTTTCATCGTTCTCGGCGGCACCATCTTGTCATTCGGTCGTGGGAGAAATCGCCTTGTTACGAACACCGTCACCGCGTATTTACGTAACATTATTATCTCAAGTTTGTTTTCAGAAATTTAACATCGATCTTTATCCATTTTAGTGATCACGCTACAATATTATAATATATATTTTATTATATTAATGTCACCACGGGGACTGAAAAAAAACTTCGCCGGAACCTTTATATACATATCTTCAAATTTTAGTAACCGGAACCGATATTTTAATAGTGCTGTAAAGTCCTTTTGCCGTGTTTATAAAGTATTCGATAGGTAGTTTTATGGGTTATAATTTTTTTTGTATTTTTTCATGTCGTGTATAAATTATATTTAAACTGAAAATAATATCATTTATAATTTGTATAAACTAATGTCTTTGTTTTTTTTTTTAAAAATCATACTAAAACCTGATAAAACATATATTATATTCAATAAAAACTGATCCTAAACAAAAATAGAGAAAAATCATAAAGGTACCAGTAAAATATTTAGAAATAACAGAAGTCGTTATTTGATGACAAATTCTCATCTTGTTTAATCAGTAACTAAAATTATAAATAAATCTAAAATAATAAAAATTACAATTTTCACATTCTGTCTAGTAGATAATTCACACGTCATTTGAAACGGGTCGCGAGCTTTTATGCCATGATATGCGCTATTATATAATTGCACATTATAAAGATCCATATAGGTATTTACAGCTGCAGTTCACTTGCAACGTTTCAAGAGCTAAAAACTCAAATATTTTATCAAGTTAAAAAAAAAATATATATATATATATATATATATATATATATATAAATAAATAAATCCAAAGTTATATACTAGATTTGAACCTTCTAATGCACATATTTTTCATGAAATTAAAGTTTTCGATGAGTTTATAAACAAAGTTTTCATTTAAACTCTTGCCAAATTGGCAGGTAAAAATAAAATTCCGGAAACACCCAAAAACTTTGTGAAAATGTTGAAAAAAATGCGCGTACCATTAATTTGTGCATAAGTAGTAAATATTCGTTTTCGGGTGCTCATATATTTTACTCGTGTACGTACAATACTTCTGTCCCATGATTTTTTTCCCCGCCATCGTCCGGTATAGCGTATACAGGTACCTAATATCTCTCTCTCTCTATATATATATATATATATATATATATATATATATTTAATGACATATAATACGTGTTTCTGTTGGTTTGAAGGAGTGGAAAAATGACGACGTGTTTAGCTCCATCATCACACCGCCCACAAACACCGACCGTTAGCGTTCGCGAAGAACTGTCACGGCCACTCCCGGCATTCGCGGAACAGTCAGGACGACTATACGTCATTTATATAACACGACCGTAAAATATACCGCGGTACAAGAGTTAGTTGTTAGTAGTGGCAATCGGGAGGAAGGAATAGATATAGGAGCAGACGAAAAAGCCACCGCTACGTATAGAGGAATACAAAGAGCATATGTGTGCATGTGTGTGCGAGCACTGTGCAAGAGGTACCGCCGAGATTTATGTGATTTCGCGAGGCTCAACGCATGTCTCCGGCGAATCGATCAACAGCGCGCGGGCGGCGTTCACACTTTCAGCGGGACGCCTCCTATCCTGCAGCAGCATCGCGGACGTATATAATACGATATATTATACGTATCCGGCGCGGGCCGGCCCCGAAAATCCGGAACACTTATATATTTCCCGAGTTCTAACCTATATATCAGTACACACACACACGCACACACACACGCACACACACACGCACATATATACATATAACGTGTCTTTGCGCGCGGAGTAACGAAAACCAAAGTGGTCGGATATCAAGTGCGCGGGCGAGCGTTTAGCTCTTAAGAGGGTATCCGTGTTCGGATAGTGTACGTGCGTCGTGCATGTACCGGAAACGGTCGAGCTTTTAGTCGGATAGCTGTAAATTTTCCGCGCGTATATATTATACAATATATGTATGTGTGAGTGTACAGTGTAGAAGTAGGAACCGGGTAACCCGACGAGACGCCATGGGCGTAACTAGAAATTTTCTTCGCCGTGTAGTAACCCCATTTTAGACCGGCGAGATATAGAGATACACTGCGGCAGTCTCAAATATATATATAGAAAGTGCCTAATATATAATATAGAAAGCTGCAGAGCTTTTGTACTCACACGCGTTCTATTTATTATATAGAATATATGTTTTTTAAAACGTTATGATAAAAATCTCATCAATTATAGGTAGGTAGGTAGGTATTTATACCGTATCGTGTGGATATGATTCTC
Organism: Pentalonia nigronervosa; assembly: GCA_014851325.1. Classification (NCBI taxonomy): domain Eukaryota; kingdom Metazoa; phylum Arthropoda; class Insecta; order Hemiptera; family Aphididae; genus Pentalonia; species Pentalonia nigronervosa. Next base: position 127,419 of record JACXSJ010000837.1, on the reverse strand, counting down.
CCGAACATATGTTACAGACGAGGACGAAACCGAATAAATCGAACACGAAGTCTGTACATATACAATATTATAATATTTGTGAGCTCGCAAGCAATATAATAATATTATGTGGCTTGGTGTGGCGCGGTCGTACGCTCAACTGCGGAAACCCTCTGAGTGTACGTACCGGCCGGTGTTGCTAGTTCCCGGATGGGTGACCACCCGAGTATATAGCAACAAATCCTTGCCACACATACAAAAACGTGTTATAACCAACCGTCCCTCGACCCACAATAAAACCTACCATAAAAAACCTACAAACAGCTAATGGCCATAGTTGCCGGGCTTAAGATCAATAAAAAAAATAAATAAATAAATAATATTATATTGTACCACGCAACGCGAGCACAAAAACGATAAACGATGTGCGATAGTATAGATATATAATTATATCGCCCGGTCGCGGTGTATGTATTTTGAGATCGTTTACCGGACGCTGAGCAAACAACACGATTTATTTTTGAAACCGCGACAGTCACACGGTCCCTGGACGACGTACGCATAAAATATCATTGCCGCGCCGTGACGTTTTTGTTTGTGTTTCGCGGCGGCTAAATAATAATAATAATACTAAATATTATGTATAGTGCATACGATAGTTACTATAGTTTTCTACGTATGCGTATATCGCCCCCGTCCGATCACGTGACGTAATATATTATATTATATGGGTATTGTGTATTATTTTTGGGGGCCGGGGCGTAACGTTTTCGAGACTTTTGGCTTTAAAAGGCTATTTTATAATCCGAAGACGGGACCAACGTCGCACGAGTACAAAATGTAACAAGCACGCGCTAATAACGACTATACTGCGTTTGGACCGTAAAGCGCCGAAAATATGTGTGGGGATTATCCGGAAAAATACATAACATTATACTATTATATTATGGCTTTCAGACGACTTTGGCCCCGACTCGGCCGTAATATTGTAGGTGCTGCACACTCGCGTGTTTTAATGTATAGAGTAGTCGTTCGACGTCTGTTACGAATAAACGACGTGCAGATGACCGTTTCAGTATAACTGTCGCATTTATCGAGATATATTTGTACGTAGTATTTAAATATAAAGATACAGAAAAAGTGATAGAGAGAGAGAGAGAGTTGCCGGCGATTTTAATAAATTTCATTTTTCATTCCTGGTGTTATGAACGAGTATTTATACGCAACCTATGAGAAAAAATATCGATTAATATGTTTCTTTTTTCAATTAATTATTTATAGCTGCTGATATTATTTGTATGAATCAAATAAGTAGGACTTGCAAACATTATAGTAACGTTAAATATGACAAAAAGGATTGCAATCTGTAAACGTAATTTAAACTGAAAACGGTAAACAATAATAATTGAATACCACAAAACAAATCATAACGGTTAACACAATTTTTAATATATTATTAAACAAAACATGATTCAAAACGTAAATTAAAAAATATCATTAAATAAAAATTAACGCAAAACGAAATAATTTAAAATCCATTTACTTAAAAGTTATAATATTGGTAGAAATATTTATTTCACGTGATATAGCAATCAATCTTAACGATAAATCCAAAAATTATTCATATTCCGTATCCGGGCAAAAGTTGTACAACGTTTTGATTCTAAATAGCGATATAAACGCAAAAATTGTATAACATTTAGATTGAAAAAATAACGTAAACCAAAATTTTGATTTCAAATGCAAGCCCTGCATATAAATATACACGTGAATCGTATATTTTGCGACCGTGTACAAAACTAATCATTATATGAAACCGTGGATCTACTTTTCAATAAAAATCTGCAAATATCTATTTCATAATGAAATATAATAGTACACCTGCAGCAGTGCTATAATATTAATAGGTGTATACCTACGAGAGGATCGCCGGGGTTGAGAGGTGTAGGTAAATTATTCTACCCTCTCGTCGAAATAAAACAGAGTAAATAATTACTATTTGTAGCCACACGTCTCAGCCACAGTAATAATTATAATCGCTGATGTGTATAAAAAATGAACGATAATTACAAGGAATAACACACAACAACACAATGCGTAAGAAAATTAATTCGTCGTGTCGAATGTTTGACGATGGCTAATCCGTTAAGGAACGTCGAGCCTACGGCAATCACCAGGTGCCAGGTGCATGCTTTGGCGGCCGAGGCACTCTTAATTTAGTGTTCGTTTAAGGTTTGGTGTACGATCAGCGATCAACGTCTTCGAATTATTATTAAATTAAACATAAAAATAGCCAATTATGTATTACCTAACTATTAAATGTTGTGTTATCGCAACAACAGAATTCTTTTAAAAAATGTACACGCATCGTCGACGGTTTGTAACGATACTAATATTATTTTTATGTCATTGTATGCACGTAAGAGCTTTTTTTAAGACTATTATTCGATCTTATTTGGTTGGAAATTTCGATTTTGTTCTGTGTTCGTACCATGTTATAAAACAATAATGTAAAATAATAAACATCAAAAATATATTATTATAATAATGTATTTTGTATACTAAGCGATACGGTTTCACATTAAAATAAAATTCAATATTATAAAATAATATACGATATTGTGCAAAAGGTATTTTTAAATTTTAATTCACTTTTATGATTTTTTAAATTATAAATTGTAATATAGTGTTATTTATTCATTTTTTTTTTTTTTTTTTTTTTTTGGCAAAAAAACATTTTATAATAATTACGATTTATGGTTGACCGCTAATAATATGTGCTTTTAAAAAATGTATAAAACGTGTACTGCTTGTTATTTTCATGGTAAACGCAATCAGACTATATGAATCTTTTAGCACATTCGTCATCGTTATGTAACTACAGAATTAACCAAAATTAATATAAGCCACATTACATACATACATATAGCAATCAATTAATTTTGAGTTATAAATAAGTAATACGGATATACATATTATATTATTTTTTGTTAATTAAACATGAATCAAACCATATTGTCCATTGATTGAATAAAATGTATTATTATTATTATTATTATTAGTTCATAGTATTTCATTACTTATTGATTGAGTTGTATATAACAGTTCACGATGAGCTGTAAATTGTTTATGATTTTATCAGTGCATAATCATTATTATTTTTATATAACAGTTTGGAGAATCAAAATGATTTATTTTACGTTTTTTCAAAAAAATCAACCTATAGTAAATACCCATAAATAAATAAAAAAATATGTAAATAAATTTACGATAAGAACCACACTTTCCTTTGTCCACAAATGTAATGTTCTAATCATAATTTTTTAACTTTTATCTTATTTAGTTTTGTTCATTTTTTAATAAAAGCACGAAATATTTGAAAAAAAAAATATAATACCAACATAGTACCCAACTATTATAGGTACATAAACTGATCAAAAAATTAGTTTTGTTGGTGAAAAAGTTGTATTTGAATTTTGTGTTGAATTTACGTTTAAAACAAAAATAATACATACGTTGAAATACATTTTTAAAACGATTTCATCATTTGGTGTATATTCAATTATTGGTTTGTAATAAAAACTATGTACAATGTAAATAATGTTATAAACCAACATAATTTAATTACATCATTATGTTATATAACCGCAAACATATTAAGTTATAACTTATAACTTATCCGGTAAACTTCTATATACGTAGGTATATAAATAGTATTACCTCATTAATAAAATTAATAGTAAGATGACTATATGAAATAGCGAAGGACATTCCAAACAACTTACAAATTAATCTTTTTTTCCGGTGCATCGTCTACATTTTACAATAGGTATGTCATTATTAAAACACCATCGACCTGTCATTCGATTTCCTCAAGTAAAATATGTAAATTCGATATGAAACCAATGCACGTGTTATTGCTATAATATATAGCAAATTATAAAAAATTTAATACAATTAATACATAATTCGTATACTTACAGCTAAGTATAGAGTTACTTTGTCGTTTCTACAACATTCCGTAATATTAAAAATATATTTTTTGCCGCTTGATTTTAATATATTATGTTATTATTATTATTGTAAGGTATACATTTTAATTGGATTTTCTCTGTGTCTGCGTTAGGTACCCATATTATTTCGTAGATAGCAAAACAGACAAAAAATATTGAAATCTATCGTTAAATAATATATAATAATTAAAAATATATTGATAGACACGTGCTATCGGTTTATCAGTCTGCACCAATTATATCGTATTATGATTTATAATTAGGTGTCTAACCTTGTGCATGTCGTACAACTTGCGTACAACGACTTGACGGCTAATCTTCGAGTGGCAAAATAACCAAAATGTGTGCAGCGTATATTATATCCTTAACGCGACGAATCGCGTGAAAACGCGCAATATAGACATTTATGATATTTCGGTCGGCGAACGTACACAATACGCGTTACTATATGCGATATTATCATGCGGTTTATTCCTTCGGCTCAGACACGATTTATATTATGTCCCGAGGACCCTCTCCCCTGCCAAACACACAAGCACACACATACATACATAATATATAATAATAATGTCAGGATATCGACTGCCATTGAAATTTCAATATGAAAAAGTACAATAAATATACACACACGCCCGTATTCGTTTTATACATATAATGTATAATGTGTACACGTCTCAAACGTCTCCTCTCAAATATAATAATAATAATAGTAATAATCGACGGAGCCGCATGCACATATACATATAATGCATATGACATGACGGAACGAGAAAAAACGATTCTCCAAATCGGTTGCGGCGGGAAAGTCGTCGCGTCGTTTCCGTTTATTGCCAGTCATTTGCCGCGCGCACGATAATGCGTCGCGGGCCTCTCGCGAAATCGCGTTCGACGTCTTTATACATATATAATATCGTACCGCGCCCCGTCGTGTGTGCTGCAGTTTCGAAGGCGTTTTAAATAAAAATAATAATAATAAAAAAAAAAAAAAAAAAAAAAACATAACGCAAACCGAAACAACAAAAAAGTAATAACAGAGTCCCCTTTTTTCCCTTATTATTTTCCCTCTTTCTTCTGTATCATTTTCTTTTCCTTTCGTTTCGTTTCGTTTTTTTTCTCGCTTCCTGTCGTGAAAAATCGCCGTCCATTTAATCCGCGCGAGCGATGGAGTTTTTGTCACTCGAAAACCGCAACACGGGCAACACGCGTTATTAGGTACATATCAATATGATATATCGCAGCGGAACGCAGTTTTGGGTACCTAAGCCCTGCCTGCCTGCCCCGCCCATGACCAGTGCTGCAGTTGTACCATTATTACCATTATCACGAGTCATTTTACGGCGGAATTGGATCGAACTCGAGTGCGCGCGTCGTTAAGTCTGCGCTCCCGCCAAACACCGTTTTCGCGTGTAGGACGGATGGGGGGGGGGAGGGAGAACAAAAAAAAATTGTATTCCAAGTTTTTTAATCTCGACGACGGCCCGACTGGAGACGGGTGCGGCGGCGGAGTGCCGCGCGTCGTACACGTGATGTGTACATATATATATATATATATATATATATATATATATATATATAGGAACACCGGCCGGAGACGGAAAGGAAGAAAGAACGGGAAAACGAAAAAAAAAAAAAAAATGTAAACCGTATTAATCACCCGAGGGGGGTAACGTTTAATATCGTTATTGTTATCGTTATTATAATATCGCCGAAGATATTATTATTACCTTGGCCATTAAAATCGAATCTGTCGTTCTTTAACGAGTTTTTGATGGCGAAAAATGTTCCACCCGCGGCCGATTAGTGCGCCCGCGAGAGACACTGTCCTGTCGCCTTCTCACCCGCCCACCGCCGCCACCACCGCCTCCATCGACGCCGCCGTCATCGTCGTCGTAGTGGTAGTGTGATTGGAGTTTAATTCTAGACGACGACGGGGAAAAATTGAAATGATTAAAAAATAATAATAATAATAATCATAAAAAATATACTAAAAAATAGTAATAATAATCGACATCAGAATTGGAAATTAGCCGTCGAAAAGTTTTTTTTTTATTATTATTATTTTTTTTTTTTTTGATTGAAACCGCTCCTCTCGTGCATACGGGGGCCGCCTCGGGTATAATCAAATGGAATTTGTAATTTCCAATTTTCGCCTCTTCGTTTTATTTTATTTTTTCCTTCTTATACGTACACCGACAGACCGACAGATCGACCAACCCGCTGAACAACTCATTTGCCGTATTAAAAAAAAAAAAAAAAACCAATATACATTTAATGTTTTGCTACACATAATATCAAAATACATTAGATATCGCATAGCCACCTTTTATTACCTAACAATAATTATTTTCTGTATTGATTATTTTTCCTATTTTTATGTCTAATGTTCAATTGAAAGAACTTACCAGTTGATAATAATAAATCTTGGTAAAATATTTCATACACGCGCATGTGAAGTCTACATAATTATTAATTGTATATATTTTATTTGATTAATTCAATTTAATATAAGTAGTGAAAAATTTTAATGTAATGCCCATACACCTTTATAGTTATTATGATTTAATTAGAAAACTTAATCTAATATTTATAGATTTTAATATATAATCAAAAAATGTGTATGAGATATTATACGTATACTGCAATTGGAAAATGTTTTTAAGATTATATTCATAAACAACAATATTATTTCATATCGAATCACATCATATTTAGCTAATAGATTCAACTAGACACGTCTTCCTTGGTAAATATTTGTTGTTTTAAAAAAAAAAATTTAACAGCATTAATAAATTATTATAAATTAGTTTTTACATATAAATAATAAATATGCAATATATTTTATATCTCTATCATTTATCTATAAAAAAAAAAATAGTTAGATTTCAATTTTATGAAGATAACACTTAATTAATTTAATTTTTAAATTTTCAAAGAGAAATAACTTTCTGATAATATTGAAATGTACTAAATATTAACATATAATATCGAGCTGATGGTTTTATAATATACTATATTACTACAATACAGTATATAACTATATAATATACTGTATTGTAATGTATGATATTTCATAAAATAGAGAAAGATATTATTAGACCAATATTTCAATAACCAATAAACCGCCAGCTCGATATAAAATATTATAAAATAAATAACAAAATCTTTTTTTTTTTTGAGTGCAAATATTTTGGAGAATTCCCAATTTAAATTATAGGTTTGTAATTTGATGCTTTTTAACAAAATAAGAAGGATAAAAATCAATTATGAAGTAACATATAAAACAGCCTAAGTAACTATTTTTTTTTTAAACAAGTTAAATACTTCTTAAAATATGACGTTTTGAATAGTGGATTCAAATAATCACCTGATAGTCTCTAAAAAAAATAAATAAACATTCAGTATAATATTTATTATTTACATAATTTCAATTCATTTTTTAATATTTTAATAACGTGTTTTTTACCCTTCTCCCGTTGAATATTTCGTAGATCGAATATTATTGTCAAAACGATTTATTGAACAGGGTCGTTTATGATCAGCATCTGTCCGCTGTAAAAATAAACGATAAAAAACAAATTGAGAGACGAAGAGAAAAAGAACTTCAGCACGTTTCCAAAATATTATCGAGATGTTATAACGCGATAAGGACGTGCGGGTTTTTGATTATTAAATAATATTATAATCCTTGTGAGTGAAAAAAGAAGATCTGCCGATATACGCCTGTTCTGATATTTATTGCTTCACGAGCTCACGTTTTTTAGTATTTTTTTTTTTTTTTTTAATAATAAAAGAATAATTTGTTTAGTCGTCTGAGGCAATAAAATATAAATATATCTGACATGAAAAAAACTCATAGAACAAAAAAACCAACAAGGAAGAGTGGGTATATATTATTTGTATTTGTGTGTATATAATATATATTATATTATATAAATACATAAAAATCTGTCACCGCAGTACGTGAGCTGGTTGCATTAACAGTCTGAGCAAAATTTCCATTGAACAAATGTCGGCTGGTAATAAAAAATAAAACAAAAACTATATACACGTGTATATATCATTAATGGGAGCGGTTTCGTTTGCCGGTAGATTTATTTATTTTTTCGCAAACGCCGTTTTTGATATGTTCGGTGACGTTATCGACGACTTGTATCTGCGCGGTTCGTGATCCATTCAAAAATATACCTACCTACATACGAATACGTGTAATGGTATTACTATGCGCGAAATGACTCATTCTCGGCATTATTATTACGTATAGTGTTTATATATACGCGCGTGTGTGTGTGTGTGAATTTTTCTTACAAGCTATAACTATGCAGTTGACCGAACGAGCACATGTCGCCGGAGTGAAAAATTCGCCGGTACGAAGAAAATCGCAAGCACACGTGATGTGATTTATCTAATAGCCGAAACCACTTATATATTATGTATATTACTGCGTACAATAATAGTAGAAAGATAGATGACAACCGGCAAGCATGGGTTTATGTTTTTTACAATATGAACCATTCATAGGATTTGACCTCTGTGGGAACGGAAACGCGCAGCATGGTCATATCAAACTAAATACAAATATAATAATATACGCACAGACTTGGTTGCCTAACGTTGATGAAACAGTAACAACATCGAAACAAGTGATTTACATTTGAGATTGTAATACCTATTCCATAAAAAAAAAAAATTTAAAAAAATCATCATGGGAAAACTTGTATTTTGTTAGTATAAGTAATATATATGTCACGATGAACTGATAATCTACGAGAACTGCGCAAATCGTTACTGTATATACATAGGTGGTATACATAAGCCGGAAGGGTTTAGAGAAATTTTTTTGTGGAAGTATACGCATGCGAATAAATGGTTATGACTAATATTTTAACAGCGTTATCATGTCAATATTACTGTGATACTATAGTTAGTATAGTTCCTATTATTATTATTAATATTTAGATCGATTATGGATTTTTTAATTCAATATTGTTCTAAAAGGGTATTATATTAACGTTGTTGAGGTGTTGAACCAATTACATGATATTATAGTTAATATAATTCAATATTTTTAACAGTTTGTACAAGACTAAAATAAAAATATACATTGATGAATGATGATTTTCGCAGTTTATTGGAAAGACATACAATTGACACGATACTCATTACACGTACGGGTCCTAAAACATTTCGGCAGTCGAGAATAAACAAGGATCCGAGCTATTGAAGGGTGAACGAAAACATATATTATACTGTAATAATTATTATTGTAATATTCACATAATCATTTGATTATAGTGTTTGTAAATGGTTAATTATGAACTAAAAGGAACAATCAAATATTATTATATATACATATTGCCTCTTAATATGCCATTTGTAACTAACATTTTGTGTTATTACACCGTATTTAAAATATATACTAGTCGATTGTAAAAATAAAAAAAATGTTTTATTTATTTTATCAATTTACCTAAAACTTTAATATTTATCTATAGCATTTGCCTACTTTTGAGAAAAACTATATTACACTTATTTCACATGATAATATTAACAAACTACAATTATAAATATTATATCTTTGAATATTGTTTTATATATGAATATAAAATAATATTATGTACGATGCCTACCCAAGAGCAACGCCAAGTTTGATATATTTTGTTACATGTCGCCAATGCGTGTTCTATACCTATAGTGAAGATGAATCGACGTTAGTTCAAAAAATATGACGTTATATGTTCTGTAATTGGACTAGGTATGTAAATTATTAAATTACTCATTACTCTTCATGCTCTAAAATTCAACGATATTTGACACTTGAGCTTGCAAAAATTGCACGTGGAGTCTCCTATACATAATATTATAGTTTACACAACGTATGCCCGTGCTATTATATGTAGGTATATTATGATATCCTTTTAATGGCGAATATAATATTGGAGGGTACATTTTTAATACTGAACAACAGACCGCACAACAAATATTGCTATACAATGTTTTGTGTATATTACTCACTCGGAACGTTCAAGATTATCTTTAAAATTAATATTCAAACTATGTGTAACTATATTTATACTATATACATATATATATATACGATAAACGCTAATAACGAACCGTTCTTATGACTTTCTTCAAACTGTTCAAATTGCCCAGTGTTGGGTTCGGTACGAACATATTATTATTATATTATACCCTAGAATATTGCGATCATAGACCAAACTTCCAATGTTTCGAGTTAGAAAAAAAAACATAAATTTGTTTAAATGGCGAGTAAATGTACGATGGCATAAGCATTATTAAATTTGGAGCTTCTGAGTCCATTTTTATAGAGATATGAAAAAAGTTCAAGCGGATATTATTCGCTTAAAAGTCCAGCGATTATAGTGTTATTATTAGCCCATATACATTGTATGTAAATGTTTTTTTTTTGTTCTCAAAATAATATAATATTTTTTTTTAATTCATGATCGTGGTATTGTGGAATATAATATGATGCAATACTATAAAAGTAAGAAAACGTGTGTACATTGTTTTATGTCACTAAATTGTGTGTCCTGATATAACTTGAAAAATTATTTTAGCGCGGTATGAACAGAAAATAGTTTAGAATTGTTGTCATTAATAGTTTAGTTTTGTATACGGCGATAAATGTATGTTATTTAGAACGAAAAAAACATTTTATTCAAAACGTGTACTTGGTAACCGTTGGACAATGTCCGCTTAAACTTTTTTCATCTCACTGTAGAATAGTGGACTCAAAAGCCCAAAACACGTGCTACTGGCATTTGTCACGATTACTGATATAGATCCGGTACCGATGTTATTGGTTATCGTGTAGTAATCAGACAAATAGCTGATACTGTGCTACGAAGGTATTTATTTTTAAACCACAGACGAGTGTCTGTTTACCCATATATAACGGTCCGCCTCGAATAACATATAGTACTTACATGCACGTACTTGGTGTGTTCTGTACTATATTATTATTATTCCGATTGGATCTGTGCGAGATATAGTTTTGTCCTCGGCTGCCAACAGTCACGTCGACGTCATGTACACATGACCAAAAAAAAAAAGTGAGGAATTCTAGTGATAATTATATGTGCACATAAATAAGACGGAGGTACCTGTAGCCCCGAGGTGAGGGAGAAAATCGTTTTAATAAATTATTGTTATTTTTTTATTCGTGCACTGGCCGCGTACTACCCATACATATAGAATATTATAATATTTTTATTGTGTGTTTACAGTGCAGACTACTGTCACGACCCCCGAGCCGTATCATTCGACTAATAAAACTATCAGGCACGTATTATCAGTGGAAATATATAAAATATAGCCACTTCGACCCGGGAAACCAGCTTTAATAATACGTTATCAGATCAGGTGTATTTCGTCATTATTCATGTGCATTTAGGCGATTACATTTTTCATGACGGTCGTGATATCAGTAGGGAGTCTCGTACAGTGCGCATGGCCGTATATAGCCCTTTCAATATTATTATTTTTATGTTATTTTTTCGAAACAAAAACCTTAATTGTCAAACGTCAAATTACCTCACAGATGATTTCTCTATACAAAAAAAAAAATTAATAATCATAACCATATAGTTTACACATTTAGGGACACTATATAATAATAACATTTATATACCTATGTAATTATTGTGTATATTATATTATGTAACCAAGACATGTACATCAATAAAACGAACGCAACTCGTAAAAAAATGACACGGAAAAATATTATAAACGTATACGTATTATCTAGTTAAACCTCGAAGAGCAATAAAACCGGAATTTTTGGTCAATCGTCATTGTCCCGTCGTATATTATCGGTGATCAAATAGAACGAGTGAAACAGTCGTCCGGAAAAATGTGACCACGTCTATTCGTTAATAATAATAACGCACAGTGTCCGCGACAATAAACGTTAATTACACCAGGAAACGTGTGGGTATATCAATAATATATTTGTATATTATATTACCTATAGAAGTGTGAAGTGATGGACGAAGAGGGGGAGGGGGTAAAGAAATAAACATTTTAAAACGCTGATTGTAGTGCATATTATTATCATATTTTCACTTTCCAAAACAGAAAAAAAGATTCGATTCCCGTTTCTATTAAAAATATATATATATTTTTTTTAATAAGGCGTTTCGGTCAAATATTGTTCATGATCCATGTAAAAGCGCAAAAATGTAACGATTGCACGTATGTTTACAATGGAAAAACGTTATTACATCATATTATAACATTTTATAAATACATATCATAATTAATGGAAATTAATTATATTAATATAAATAATAATTGGATTTAAAAAAAAAATAAATGTTGTCAAAGAAAAGTATTCGATTAAAGTGTTAAAGTATTATTTAACTGTTTAAACATTAATTATTATAGTATAAGAACTAGACCCATAATATTATAAAATTTTAAAGCAAGGAAGGTAATTCGAATAAAATAATTATTTTTTTAAAAAACAAATATTCATTATTTTAAAATGTAATGATAAATTTAAATATTTAAGTAAAATCAAATATGTATGATTAAATCAATGTATTTTAAAGTATCAAATGGGAAGAAATTTTTATAGCTCACTGATATTTACATTATCTATGATTATCACTGTATGTTTTTGTACGACCTTAAGATTATTTACAAACTCCTAAGCACAAATATCAAATTTTTGATAATATTAGACACACTTCAGTACATTGACTAAAAATTAATATACAAACTTCTTTCGATGGAAACACTGGAAACACGTATCCATACCACACATACCCATTATATGCCACGGCGAGACCGATCATAATTTGCAATCGTAATATTTTATGGATATATACTTATTATATATGTATATATAATTATAAAATGTATTATAATGCTATGACACAATCGTGTTATTTTTACATAGTAATATAGTAGGTATAGTATTACAAAATAGTATCTTTTCGCTTTAATCATATTGTTTTATAATATATGTTAAAAGTTTAATAAAGAAATAAAAAAACGTATTATTATAGGTAGGTGCCTATAATATATGCACAACGATAATTGTATGTTCCGAAGAAACATAGCCGGGTATACTATTATTGGATTATTTTTTTTTTTCGTATACGATTATTTTATATTATCAGCGTGTGCAATGAACGCAAAAACGCGTAAACCATACAACATTGGACATGAAATACACCAAATCCGTGATCAAACTTGAGTATATAATAATATATGCATATTAACTATATGCACCTATGTTTAATATAACTTATACACGTATTTATATACCTATATAGCTGTGGGTATATATGTATACTGTATGTTATATATGTATATTATATAGTTGGGTACCTATGATTTTTTGCGATAATACAATATTATATATTACTCGACTTCACGAAGCGATGAGAAAAAAAAATAACAATAATATAATCAAAGTATAAAATACATTAGTCGCAAACCGAGCATTGTTTTGACCTAGATTCCATCATTTATTTATTTATTTTTTTTTTTATCGAAATTACGAATAGAATCATTATTATCTACCCTCGCTTTGGTAAACAATTTCGACTACCGTAATCTATACGAGCGGCGTGTCTGTGCGGCGAATACGATCTTAACGTATTATTTCCGAAACGAAAAGAAACACGCGAGGTCCGACACCGCCACCACCGACCACCAGCAACCATATGCCGCGGGTTAACGGGACGGAACGGCGTGCACGACATTGAAGTATCAGTAAACGCTTATACGGGGTAATATTATATACGATGTGCTGCGAAGGACTATTATAATAAAATATTATATTATCGTATAGCATTTTCAATTTTGACGTCAGTTCGCTGGCCATATGCCGCAAAAAACGAACGGGCCAACGGCAAACACGCGTATTATATCGGAACAATTATTATAGTATGCAGACGATTTTTTTTTTATTTAAGTATACGTCATATAAAGCAAACTCGTATTTTTAACTGTTTGCTATTTTTTTTTAATATTCCGTCAAGTATTTTGACATTTAGGTATTTTGGGTAGTACCTATAATACGTATTAATAATAGCTTAATACTTATCGAAATTAAAACCAATTTATTTTTTTTAAATTACGCGGCACATATAGAACAAGATCACTACAACTCAATATCTATAGTTTTGAGAAAAATCAACTATCAATAATTAGTTAATAATTTTAACATATTTTGATATACTGACACATATTTTTAATAACCAACTAATGTGAAATTATTTTTTATATGGGGTTCTTGTATTATGCGAAGAATTCATTTTAAACTATATCTCGAGTGCAATAATATTGTACAGTTAGTACATTTTTGTTTTTAGCAGTCTGTGCTTATGGCGATTTCTTTTGAAAGTTTTTTATCCACTTTACGTATTAAAACGATATTTTTGTTTTTCATAGTCAACTAACTAAAAAACACGCGAGCACACTTAAGTAAAAAAAAAAAAATCAATGCTATACCATTTCATAAAAATCATATTAAAACCTTCGGCCGCGTGCTATATATTGCTTATATTTTGTAAAAATACGGTTACATATCATATTATCTATATCGTCACTCAATAGATCGAGAATCACATGAGTATTTAATTTCGTAGACAACAGCATTGTTCACGGTATTGCTTTGCTTTTTTCAAATAGGTACGGTGGTGACTTTTAGGGCGCTTAAAATGCACCGAATTTGCAGTTAACCGTTTTGTCCTCGTGCATTACATATTTTTTATCGCTCGCAGATCGAACCATAGACACCCTTTCGTCATCCCCCCCCCCCCCCCCCATCAATAGTCGGGTAAATTCGACGGCAGCGTGACCGTGTGACTAAAAATACTTGTACGTACTTGTATTAGGTATATACTTATCTCGGTCACCGCTCGCAGTCATCGCCTCTTTGAAGTTTTCACGCGTACGACGCTTCCAAATCCGCGACCGTACGCGACCTAACCTACAACACAAGCGTTCGTTAAGACTCTGTGTCACTCTCATATCGTATTGTCATCTACATTATATTTTAACGTATATAAATATTATGGCTGTATATGAGAGCGCTTATATATTATAATAATATTATAATACGCCACCGCCGCCGTTGTTATCCAATTAAAAGTGCACGTCTCTGATTTATATACGAAAACTGGCTTTACTATATAGGTATCATGTACATTACGATAAGTAGTAAATATTATTATTATTATTATTATTATTATATACGTGTAATGTATGCGCGTACGCGCTTATGATTCATTTACCTCTCTGGCTCGCCGCAAGAGGTTTATATGAATTATGGGTCGAGAAGCGGATCGACTTGAACCGCTCGCGACTTCCTATAATAATACTTACGTACCTACGCTGCGGTAATAACGCGCGTATAACAACGACGATCGTTATCTGCAAAGGACCGCGCGATTGCCGCGTTTTTTTTTTATTATTATTATTATTTAAATATTATTATTTTTTTTTTCTCCTCACGAAAATCCAAAGAGACGTCGGCGAATAAAATAATATAGTATTCTGTATAGGTATATAATAATAATGTCTCCGAACGCGTATCGTATTTTGTTGTATTATGGGAATGTGTGTGTGTGTGTGTGCGTGCGACGTATTTACACAACGATATCGTAACGACGTGACGCGTTGACCAAAGAGATTTGCCGCCACCGCCGACTTTGCATACATCATATGTAGATATATAATATTATAATATATTATAGTATATACCTACGCCGTATACTATCGTGTCTATAATATATGATACCTGTGTCATTATAGTAACACGACGTGTGCTGCACGTGATTTGAAAAAAATTCACCCGGTACGTCGTCGTCGGGAAATCATTATTATTTTATACCTATTACTGCACGACCGGCGCGGAAGATGTTTTCGCGACGACGAGACACGTGATGGGAACGATTATTATTGAACAAGAGCCGCCCGAATTGCGTTAAAAATGATATGCGTTATGATGGTATACTGCATGATGATGTCTACTGCAGTGAATATACACATCGGGTATTTCTTAGATCTGTAAAGAGGCGATTTCGCCCCGAAGAAGTCGCCAACGTGAATGTTTATTCTCACGATTATTATTATTATTATTATATGAGTTTTCATAATGTTTCATTTTAGATTACCAATACGATTTCTTTAGATTAAGTGGACTGCGCCCTTTTGATACAATTACTGCAGTACATATACACATTTGCATAATTTATGAAAAAAAAACAATTTAACAAAAATACAGTATAGTAAAACGAGTATGATATATATTATACACGGTCTAGTTAAATTAAGACAAAAGATTAAGAGTCAATATTGATAATGAACATATTAGCACCTTATGCGCTCGTTTTACTTAGTGTGTGATAGTGGTGAAAAGTAAAATGATATAAAGGGGACAAAATGTCGGATAAACCGTGGAAGAATTATTTATAATAGAGAGTTTGATTGAAGATGAGGAACGTAGGTGAGTCAGTTTTTCAGATAAGACTTTCTTTAGAAACTAGAGATTGGGCGCACAATTTCAATATGTATTAGTTGAGAAATGATGTTGAACTACAACAATTAATAAGATCGTATGAAAAGTAATCAAAGAAATTATTTACTGATTTTTGGCACGAATTCGCGGTAAATCAATAGTTCTGGATGGGGCATGTTTCGTGAACGCCATGCCAAAGTCCTGATGTAAGAGGTCAAACGTACGTTTTTTTTATGGCACAATATTATTATTGTTCACACGATGTTTATCCTCTTTTATATAACCACGCTGTTTCTCAGGACTCGGTCTCGGAATCGTACATGATATTTGATTCAATATTTATTTTGGTATTTTTAATATACGAGTATAATTATACTTTTATAATTGTAATATATAAATTATACAATAGATAATAATTATACAGAAATACAGTTCAATATAGTAATATACCTATACTTAAATCCAATATTTGCATACAAATTACAAATATATTCCCAAAAAATGGCGATTTAAGTTTACTTGAAAAAATAATAATTATGTTCCCGGGTTTATAATTTAATTGCAGTTCAAACGAAATCCATAGTTTTAAATTAGAATACCACTACAATATATTATTTATATCAATATCTAAAAATAAATAATTTTTTTTATATATGTTTCGGTATAATCCATTTGTTGGCTATGACATGACGGTTACACGTGAACATCTCATGGAATATTTATTATTTTATAATAATTTTTTAGTTCGTTGCAACAACGATATTTAGAATTCGTGCTGCATCATATCGACGATTGTAATGGAATTAAATTTATTCACGATCGAAATTCTCATAATACCATGTTATGTTGCGCAAGAAGGAATAATTGTATATTTTTTTCTATATAATATAATATTATACGTTTCCATATACTATACAATGATGTCTGTTTGGACGTTTTTGACGCGAACCAGTTTTACTGGAAACTGATGATAAAAAAAAAAAAAAAATAATTACAATAATAATTGATAATTGTTTTTTTTTCTTTTTTACATCAGTATTTTTTCGTCGTGGTCGTCGATTAATCGGTCGAGACGGGCGCCGACAACAACGGTTTCGACGGGCGCGAATCAACTCGTTCGGAAAAATGCCGCGCTTCGGCAAACCAAGGACCGGCCGTGGGCGTACGCTGCTGTCGATCGTCGTCCTTACCCACACACACACACACACATTATGTATACTTTTACACCACCCGGCGCACGTCTAGCGAACGACTGACACGTCGTCCACATGAGGTCTGAGAAAATAATAATAAAAAAAAACACCGCAGAAGAAAACACGACGAGACGTATTTTATATATTTAGATACCTGGCCATATTATAATACCTATATAATAGTCGGTTGATGAGGTAAGAGTCTATCCGCTCTCGTGCACATATCCGTCCGTCCGTCCGTCCGACGGTGTATCGGTCCGTCTCGCAGTCCGCCGAACGTGTCAGAGAAACGCCGAGGCGGGCACGCTTGATTGGTGGGGGGGGGGGGTTATGGTCGGGTGGCTGGAGGGCGGCGGGTAATAATTATTACGATCGGCCAATGGATTTGAATGTATAATTTCGTGCCTTATTATTAGAATTTCCACCGTCCCGATGAACCAAATCGATCTGCCAGTCGTCTACAACGGTGCGCCGGTATTTAATAATAATAATAATAATAATAATAACGATAATATCCACCCCGCCGCCGGTCGTCTGCCTACAGGAGCTTCGAGACACGACTTGACGCACGCCGTAATTAACTGTCAGCGATCATCCGATTTCGATCGTCGGTGAATATAATAGCGTTTATTTTCTCGGATTTTTTTTTTTTTTTATTATTATTATTTCCTTCTTATTAAAACTGGAGGAAAAAAAACGATACTTAACTCGATGTAATACACGAGTACATTTATATATTATTATATACTATATAAAGGTAGGTATATGCGGATGGCATTATAGGTATATTACATTCACCAGAAGAATAAAAACGTCGAGAAATCGACTGTCCGCGGCGTATAATTAAACCGAAACAATAATAATTCGTTGCATACAAACAGTAATTAGTGATCCCACTGCATAGTGACAACCTAACCTAAGCTAACCTTTGGATTACTCCTTCCCGCCACCCGCCAGCACGCTGTCGTTGCTACCACTCCCCTATGATCGTATATACGCGTATACGTATAGGAGTACATTTATATATACTTAATATAGGGGTGTATCTAATTATCGTTAAACACCCCCCCCCCCACTCACCTCTCCGTGTCACATAATCACTCGGCCCTACGATCGACCCTCACCTCCAAAAGTGCCTACGCATACCCACCTAATATAACACATCGTGCACACATTATTATCGGCGCGGGTCTCGGAGGTATTGCGCGGATTTATATCGCGGGCTGCAGTACTCGTGGCCGGACAAATCTATTGCGATTACAATCGCAGAGGCGCATACACAAATCAGTGTCGCGAACCGAACTGGCCGCCGAAACAAATTGCCGCCATCGCCGTTATAATATATTACAATAGTATATATATATATATATATATATATGATAGGTACCGACAAGTCGCGACGCGTCCGATTGTGTCGACGACGTTAACACACACGTGCGCGTGAATGGGTTTATCGTGCGGAAAATAATAATGTTATGCATTCGAAACGAGAAAACCGCTTCCGCCCCGACCGACCGATATTGTTTTACAATCGCGTGATATAATATATCATCGTACGATATGTGAACCTTTTATCGGTCGATTATCCGCGGAGCTGTAAATCGTCACTCGGTACGGCGGTCACCGGTGACGGCACTGTGTAGAACGACAAAACCACCGATGGGTGAAATGTCGATGTGTTCGGCGGCGACGATACCCGACAACGGTATTTTTGACGCTTTTCTATATAGACTATATGATAAATTTTAATTCTACGATCGTGCAAGTTCTCCGCGGGTCTCTTTCCGGCGGCACGTAAACCTTTTGGTTTTCAGTGTTAGGTTTTTTTTATAAACATACAACCAACTAGTTAGGCGACTTTGGTGATTTAGATTTTTGGAAAATTAATTAATTTTTGAGTTAAACTATAAATACGCGGGTTGATATTCCCTGAACAATGAATGATACTGTCATTTGATATATCATTTGTGATTCAAAGGTGACAGAAGTTGTTAATAGATAATTTATACAAGTTTTAATTGTCACAGTAAGTTGTAATAGTTTAAACGTACAACCCTTATCCTAGAGTTGATTAACTTTCAAACGTTTTGTATTTTATTAACCGTGGCTATTTGTTGGTCATTCGCAGATAAGAAAAAACATTAATCCACGTCACGAAAATGAACGAATGTCGTTGAACATTTTCTATAACTAGAAAAAAAAACGAATATTTATCGCTACGATGTGTGCAAATTGCAAATATTTACAAATAATTTGCATCTATTATGAATTTCAATTAAAATAAGAAATCCCACCGATATGAATCTAATATTATTCAAAAAAATAATTTTTTTTTTTATGTTCATAGCGGAATGTCCGAATGTGTACTAACATGCGCTAACAAAGTTGATTGAACAATTTAAAATTATTTTTTGGTTGATATTATTAATGTCGTGATATGAT
This sequence comes from Pentalonia nigronervosa, assembly GCA_014851325.1. NCBI lineage: Eukaryota > Metazoa > Arthropoda > Insecta > Hemiptera > Aphididae > Pentalonia > Pentalonia nigronervosa. Next base: position 107,293 of record JACXSJ010000837.1, on the reverse strand, counting down.
TATAAATGAATATAAACACAATAATCTTGACTTTCTCCTAGATTTGCATGATAACACATCATGACATGAATAAAATACGATTTTTTTGAATTTGTTTATTATAACAGTGTACGAAGTGATTCACCAAACATGCTCACCTCCATTTTTTTCTTTTAATAATGAATTTATTCAAATTATGATTTTCGGAACTTTTAAATAAATTACCTACTTACAGACTATATTTTCAGATTCTTTAGATGTTTTGTACTAATTGAGGAGTGTTTTATGGTGATACAAACTTCTGTTTTTCAAATGAGAGCTCCCTTTTTTACTAAAAGTTATTCAGTTAATAATTTTTTGAAATTGTTGATGTAATTTGTTCAAAATTTGAACAAGTAGTTTTGCAGATGCTTGTATTAAGGATACTAGTTCTTAAAAATGGTAATACAAAAATATAAAATATATATTTTAACATTTAATTAAGTGTTAATTTTACTTAGACCATTTTTATTAACTATAAATATTGATAGATTAACTAACATTAATTTCTAAAATATTCAAATGTCCATAGCCACCATATGTTCTAATCCCATTATTATGGACCTATTAACTTTAGTACACAAAATTAAATAATTCAAAAACGATTCGTTCGCATTTTGATTTTGATACGTCAAAGTTTTTAGAAAAATTATCGGCTCAATAATTTATAGTTGGAAAGGTGGTACTAATTTGAAAAACAGACGTTTGTATCTTCACAGGGCACTCCTTAAGTAGTACAAAAAATAATCTTCAATTTTATTTAAAACTTCTAAAAATCAAAATTCAAAAAAAATGATAATTTAACGAAAAATTGGGGTTGAGCATATTTGGTGAATCTCCCTGTACAATATAATAATTATTATATGATTTCAAAACTATGAAACTATATAGTTAAAGTGTATAATATTATATATTATAATTTTTAAGTAGGAACACAATAATACACGAACTAGTGAGGTATATTTATAAGTATTTTATAGTTATTAAATTAAATTTGTAAATATTATATATATTTCGAAATATATCGCAGTGATGTCGTCAAATTTTATTTAAAATGATAAAGTTTATAGAGAATTTCAAAACTATTTAGTCGTAATGGAGTAGGTACAAAGTGATTCGTGGTGCTTTATCCTGAACACCTTATATACCTACGTTTTAAATTAAAAATAAATATAGTAATATTCTATTGCCCGACGAAAAAAATCACAATCATTTCAGTACTTTTGTAATATAATACGTATATGACGTATAATCAGGCCCGGACAGGCTAGTCGAGCTATTTGAGATAATCTCGAAGGGCCGCTGAAATGTTGGGCTAGTATGACTCGAATAATCTATGGAAATTCAACATTAAATAAGGTATTACCTTATTTCCTATTTCGTCAACAAATGTGATAAGGACATTATAATTTATTAATATTAAAATTTGGCCAATATGGGATACCATAGCAAATTACGGGCCATTAGAAAAATATTTCTCGAAGGGGCGAAACTACCCAATCCGGCTTTTCATATAGTTTACCGTTTAAACAACCAAAACGTCAAGCGTCTAAACGCCATAATAAGCGACGATCGAGGGAAGCTGTGACAATATATATTATATGTCATAATCACTATGCAACAATAACACAATATCGTTATAATTTAGTAACGACCGACGGGCACATCATTGCCGTAGCATTATATAATATAATATATAATATTGCGCCAATGTTGTCTTCCAACGACCCCCCCGCAGGACGACGCGTCTCGATTATGGATCCCATCACGACTCTCGGACAAATCGTTTTCGAACCATCAGTACGGCGCTGGCAACAATAAAATATTCTAATACCTGCCTGCCTATACCGTTATTGTATTGTTATAGGCGTCGAGTCGATCGGTACGCGTAATTATTACACGGCGATAGGCGTTGCCGTCCGATCCGGTTGGTAGCCCGATTTCCTTCCGCTCCTCCTACGCGTCCGTCTTTTGTTTATTTTTCTACTTATTTTTATTTTTTTATCATCGTCTCCGTTTTCTCCGGAATCGATATTTAAATCGTCTACTGGCAGTGCGCGCGGCGGCGTTTCCCGGACGAGTGCGGCGGCGAACACGTGCACACAAAACACAATGATAATCGCGTGCGTTCGACAGGTGCAGCGCGTGCGAAACGATTCGTCGGCGTGAAACCTGTCTGCGCCTTTACACGATATAATGTTATAGATGTATTTATATTGTTATCATTGTTCCTTATTCATATATATTTTTAATCTCGCGCTATCGCGAAAAATGGTTTGACGATGTCGTTTTTGTCGAGAGCGCCGCGCAATCGACGACCGACCGCGCGGCTGCTCCTCTCGTAGATTAATGTATTACCAACAGATGCGATGTCGGATACAACTTAACGCGTCGTACGTGCGAAATAATATAATACTTAATGGCTCCATCCGTACGGCATATGAGGTACCTACCAGCTAGGTTTTATGATCATTATTATACACATCACTTAAGCATCGACCGTACGCAGATACTTGCGCAGATATATCGTACCCGGCATGAATAATATTAAAATAATATAGTTATATTATATATATACCGCGACGAGCAGACGAGAGACCGTCGAAATGAATTTCCGTTCGGCGGCGACGGCGGAGTCCCGGGTCACGGGGTGGGGGATGATCGCGCGACGACGACGACGAATATAATATAGCGTATATCATAAGTATGGACGGCGCGGGGGTGGGGACTACACATATATATATATCATATACTGTTGCGGAAAGCGCGGGGCGTCATGAATAATTCTCGGTATGGGACGCGCGTATATAAAGAAAAATATGGATGGCATCTCATCAATATGCATGTATAAAGAGTACAGGCGAACGGGGTGGCGGTGGCGGCGGAGGGCGGCACGGTTTCGTAGTTCATAATCTCGGCACATCAATATCTCAGCTACCGCGCCGAGCAGCGGCTAAAGGAGTGCAGAAGAGCAGAGAATTTGCATGGGAAAATATCAAAGTGGATGAAGAAAAAAAAAACCGAAAACTATAAAAAGCACGAAATATTATATTATTTTCTGCCATACCTATACATGCCTATACATATTATTATCATTAGAATATTTCGTCTCGCGGCTGTGCGCTCCGATATTACACTATTTATGAAATGGAGGCGGCGGCGAGACTTGATTTACGGGTGGGACCCGCGATCGCTCGCAAACGATATAAAAATGTATTTCGAGTGAGTGTAACGAGTATACACTCGTGTAATATAGTTGATTAACTGCATCGGCGGGGCCCCGCGCACCTGAACGCGCGGTCTGAGGAGGTGCAGCTGGGAAACAATACGCGACGGCAATTTCGCACGAGGATCCGTTTGGAAATTCCATAAACTCCTTGCACGCGCGCCACGCAGACTACCCACCTACCGGAATCACGTATACGGTGTTGGATACCTATATATATATATATATATATTTACTGCACTCGGTTGCGCGGGACTATAAAATATAATATTATTATTACCCGCGCCGCCGCCGCCGCATCATATACGCGGTATACTTATATACATATATATATATATATATATATATAACATAATATAGTAATAATATTATACAAGTGTTATCGGCCGTTGCAGACCGCTATTCCGTACGTAAAGCATACAAAAAAAAAAAAAAATAAAAATCAATTACACGTGTTTTTTTTTTACTCGTCTACACCGAGATTCATTGCGTCAGATAAACGAAAATGACGTCAAAAAGTCTGCGTTATGTAAATGTTATACGTCCGATAAAACTCTCAGATGTATATATTATTATTATTATTACATTCGTGCAGTATATTAGTGTATATAATATCACCACCGCTCGATCTTAATAGCGAGGGTGTTACGGTGTTCGAATGGTGTATTTCGATGAATGTGCTGTCTTACTCGCACGGGCTCAAAATATTATGTTTACGAACCCGTTGCATAAGTCTACTACTTACCGTTACCGTCCTGTGTGACGCCAATTATCGTATAACAATAATATAATAATACGGGTCTATTGTGCATGTCTTCGCCGCCGTGCGGTACGAATATAATAATATGTTGTCCCAGAATCGTGCAATTTTCAGGCCGGGCCTGGACGCTTGGTAATAAAAATAATTTCTATAATGTACAAATTTATTTTGGGTAGACTTCAGGATTCAAATTTTGGATAGGCTCAGGACTACTGGTTAGCCTAACCCGCTGGACACGCCTCTGCGTGTGTGTATTGCAGGCACTTAAACGCTGCACTTGTATTTATTTTCTGTCAAACGTTGATGTCTCAAGACGTAAGCTTGTGCTCATAATCGCCCGTCGTAGTCAGCTGATTAATACGTCGAACAATAATCGCATAAAGTGACATTTATCATTATAATATTATTATTGTTCGAATAAGCGAATGTGAATTAATCTCACAACACGATTTATACCGTTAACCGATATTTTCAGTATAGCCGTTTAGGTAAGGGTATACTACGATAGACGAGTATCTTATAGATTAAATGTATAGTTTGATTTTGACACATAACATAATATAGACTCATGTGTATACACAACGTGGATGTTTTATGCGGCTAAATATGCCGACCGATAAGAACGAGAGTACCTATAATTAATATTTGTTCAACATTGAATCCATTTTCAGCATTTGTATGGTGGGATGGTCTTGCAGCAATAATGAGATTTGATATGATAAGTACCTATATAGGGACAGACCGACATACAGGACCCTGGGTCATAGATAATAAAATTATTAGATTTTATACGTCAAAGAAGTCTCGTCAAATAGGAAAAAAAATATACATATATATTATATACACCATTATAATATACAATGTTCATTACATAATAATATAAGAACATTTTGGATAGTAATATTATATTAACAAAAGTAACTTTGATTGAAATATGTCACAAAAGACGAGATAATAGGGTTTAATGGGTTATTGTAGTACACATAAATACTTTATCAACCTCAAAATAGCTGACTGTTTCCACGAAGCACTAGGATCTGATCCAGACAACATCCTACAAATATTCAGCTTCCTAAAATTAACTAAATTATACAATTCAATTTAATAACCTTCATATGTGGCAAAATTTCACTATCAAATACTGTTCCTTCTTATTTTCTTCTTGTACATAATGTAAAACATCGTATTATTTATTAAGCATCTTCACTATGTTAACACACTTTGAAATGTCATAAGCTAATAATCTGTTTTTGTCGCTTTAATTGCAATGAAAAAAAAAAATACTTAGTTTTGTTCATATACCTTTTTGCGATAATGTTGATCATTGAATAAAAAGTAACTAATTAATAATTATTAATAATATGATATATATATGACCCTACCAACTAATTCTTTCAAATTTTAAATGGAAACTAAGTAATATTTTACGATTATTATAAAAAAAAAAAATGTTTCAATGAATTTGGACAGTATAAAATATATTACAATATTGTGACGCACACAATGGAATGGTAAGATTTTTGTGTTCAAAACTTAAGGATTTTATTTTACTATATAAAAAACGTGAACATTTTTTTACTTTTTATAAAATGTATATATATATATTTTAAATAACTCCCACATTAGAAATCTATTTTTTTAATACTGAGTTGTAGTAAAGCCGTAAAACTAAATTAATTGTTACATTTATTGGCCAACTAAGAAATTCGAATTTAAGGTAATGTAAAACTGATTATTTAAAAACTGCATTACAGTATTCCTTGCTGACAAAATGTACTTTGATCAATGTCCAATATGATGTACACAAGAATAGACATGTTTTTATTTTATTTAAAACTAGTCTCTTCCACGGTTTATCATTGTTACACTAATTGTTATGGTATATTATCAGAATACGGTGTAGTGATGGCATTAGTAAGACGATATGATTTTATTTACTCATTGTACATACCTATTTAGCGGAAGATGAATATTCGTGAATTTGAAGTACGAATAGATATATTTAACAAACTAGTTGAACCGTATGACACTAGTTGTTTTTTTTTTATCATGACTTATTATAGTAGTTCTCATTTTTCCATCGAAAAATGTTATGTACTTACTTATAGAACATAATGTAAAATTCAAAAATAAAGTAGGTCTGATAACTTCAACACAACTATCTGCAGCATAAACAGAAATGTCATACAGTGATCAGCGTGATAATAACCTATCCTATCATTAGTACTTTAATAATAAAATCTGTTTAAAAATAATCAGATACATAGATAATACTGTAGATCAGTACTGCACAAAAAAAAAATCGACCGACGAGAAGTTTGATCGAAATTGAGTGTCTAGAAAAATACGACGTACCTAAGAATATTATATGTTATTCATTTTTTTATCGATTGAAAAAAATTTAGTTTAAATTTTCTGAAAAAAATGACAACTTATCATTTGAATACAAAAATAAAAATAAAATAAATCGTTTTTGTGTCTCTGTAATATACATTACATAATATGATATAATATTTTGAATGAATTATTATACATGACTGTTAATAAAGATTCTTCGAAAAAGACTCAGTGAAGCGTTTCAAAATAAATTAATTTTACATTATAGACTATATATACTCTGGCATTTTCATTCAGAACAATAACGTTCATAATTTCATTGAATTCGTTAAGAGCTGTTATCCATTATTGCAATATAATAATTATGTGAATTCCTTTAAGAAATGGTGAGAAAATTGAAAACGTTCAAACGAGTTTAATCAATTATTATTTTCCCGCATATTATTTGTGTGTAAAACACAAACGTATACTTATATCTAATTTAAACTTGGATTAACGAAGAGTTATGTATTCAAATAATACGATCATAATTATTATAATATTTGTTCATAATAATTGCTTCATCACTTTATCAGTATCATCATGAAAAGGAAATCAAATATAATATTATTGTCTACCTAGTATAGTTTATTGATTATTATTTTATAAAGTACTTAATATTATTACTACCGTATATTCAATATTATAATTACACATAATATTATAAAATAAATTGTAATACTCATAAGTAGAGCTCGAAACTCGATGACTTAAAAATGTTTTAAAAATATACAAAATAAATACTTAATAAAATTACACTTATTAAGTCAAATTTCTAATGTACAAAACCTTGTTAAAATCCATCTAGACATACGGACTCCAGCTATGGGAAAATGCTAAAAATTCCAATCTAAATAAGATACAAAATTTTCAAAATATCGCCTTAAGAAAATTAGTAAATTCTCCTCCGAAAAATATATAAAACCATATTCTACACACAAAATGTAACTTAAAAATAATTTACGAAGAATCTAAATATTTCTATAGAAGATTTTAGTACCGTCTTTCTTCACATACAAATTCACTCATTAAAAACCTATCATATCTCACAATTTCAGATAGCTCTCTAAGGCGTTTAAAACTTAAATAGTGCAGAGATTTATTACAATAGATAAAAATAAAAATAAAAATGCACAAGACTCAAATCAAATTGGAAGTGTCACCACTGGATGGCATCTTTCCTCAAACTAGATAACTAATGTTTATTTTTTTTCTCAATCTACATAATATAGTTATTAACTTATTAACTCTACGATATAGATTGTATATATTATCATAGAAATAAAATTACACAAAATGTCTTAAAAATTATTACAAAATTACTTTAAAGTTGTTTATTTTATTGTAAAACATATTAAGATAAATTTTTAAACTTTTATTGTATAAAAAATGTTAAAAATTAATTAAACAAAATAAAACACATAACTGCTTCGTCAGTAGAAAAAACATCACATCCGAATCTAATTGCTCTTAAACACGAGGAATCGAGTACTCACTGTTCACAACTGCTCACCACTGTATTGAAAAAACTATAATTAAACTGATAATGAAAAAATCGATTAATATCTTACCATAAATAAAATTTATATAATGAATTTATTTTTTGCTATAGAGCGAGTAAAATAATAGCATCTATGCGTGTGTATGCGTTTTTACAACCAATATTAACGATAAGGAAATTCAACGGTTATTCAAGGGAAAACATTTTGTAATTTTGATTTTATAAAGATCGTGTCTGGATTAGGATTGTGCGATTATTTTTTTTCCACAATAATCGATTATTTGTATAATTTTTTATTATAATCGATTAATCAAATATTTTGAGAGTATATAACGATTATTAATTGACCGACGAATAATCAAATTTTCGAATACTGGAATATAGTAATCGATTAATCGATTAACCGAATAATCGCCGTATTATAATTTACAATGGAATATTCAATAATGTTGTAATAATAATAGGTAATATTTCTTTCTATCGTTATACGTTTTGATTCAGTAGTTCAGTATTCAGTCGCAATAAATAATCAAAACACAATATTTACAAAAAAATATTATTTATTATTTATTCATATTATTTATTTTTTTATATATATATTTTTTATATTATTATTTATTTTTTACAAACACAATTATGATTTTCTACTCCTTTTCGCTGGACATATTTTTTTATGTAAACGCTAAAAACTTAAAACTTATTCAACGAATGCTTAAATGTTGATATCAATTCAACATAATTAAAATTAAATTCAAGATTGGTATTCGTCTTTTAAGTTTTAACACCTCCTTTTATAATTATATTTTCACGTTTGTCTATTTTGTTATTTTAATAATAAATAATAATCGATTAAAAAATACTCGTTAATTCGATTATTCGATTAACCGATTATTTATCATTCGTTAAAAATAATCGAATAATCGATTAATAAAAATAATTGCACAGCCCTAGTCTGGACGTGATTAGTTCGTATTAATTTAAACTATATATCATTTAGTAAATAATATTTTGTATAGATACTTCATTTTCTAAAAAATAACAAAAATGGATTAAATTCCTTTGGAAAGTATAAAAATACATTAAATGACTAAATATTATCAATAAATTGCACAATATTTACAATTAATAATGCAAAATAAAAACTTTACTATTACATTATATATTTCATAAACCGATTTTTTGTGAAAACCATCAACGTATTAAAATAATAAAAAAAAAAAAAATGCAAATACCCTTTTAAGTCCCGGGCCTTAAAGTTATTATTCAAACATAATAAATATTATAAAATAAATGCGATTTACGTTTATCCTATTAGGTACGTGTATCATTTATAATAATAAGAAAGTTATTATTTAAGATGCAAATGGTTTTATTAAGCAACAAGTAGTATAATATATAATAACATAGATAGGTACAAAGTTATTGTAACGTCACTTATTGTGAATTGCGATGCACTATAAACTTGAGTAATTAGCATCAAATGCTTAGTATTAAAAATATATATAATATGACGTAACCGATTGTTAAAATAATTAATATTAATACTATTATTTATTTTGACCTCTATTTACAGTTAAAAAATTAAGTCTAACTTCAAGCGAGTTTTATTATTGTATTTCAAACGAAATGTTCATAACACGAGTTTATATATTGCCATTATACCGCGCCAACGTGTTTTTCATTTTTTAATCTACAATACCTGCACACATTTTAACACACACTTGTTGGGTATAATTAATGACTTTTCGTGTGATGTTGTTTATGCTCAAACAGTTTTGCAATATGTGACGTGTTTCGTTATAAAACCTGACTCCGATAAAAGGACTCGATTTTAACTGCGCACGCGTTCGCCATATTGTATCGAACAAACCTATTAAAAAAATAATAATAATAATGTATAGGTATTTATATCAGTCGGAAACAAAAGTCGAGTTCGAGGCCACAGAACATTTACGAGACTATATAAAGCATATTAATGAAAATATGGTGAAAATCGATTAATTTTTTTTTATCGTCGTTAAATATTGTATGTCAGATACCTATACAATTTGACTATAAACATTAAATGCTTCGGGATTCGATGGTTTCACGTCCGCGGTCTCGAATCACGCCATAAAATGATCGATTACGCGAACGGGAAACGCTCGGCGTTTGTTTATAAATAACCTGTCAAATAATTTGATCGATTTCTAGGGTATTGTTATATTACATGATTCGCCGCCGGTGGCGTGAAACGTCATCATAATGATGTTACAGGTAATTAGTGTTTTAACTCGACACGGACGCCGGATGGTTTGAATCGCTGCGGGAAGGATGAAAAAAAGCGAAAAAGACAAACTGCGTGGTGTTAATTACATCGTCATAATCGCGTACACCGGAAGCGGCAAAAAATTAAACTACCTGTCACACACTATACGTAGATATATAGTGCCTTCGATAGTAGTGCGACAAGGGTGGTTTGGGGGTTGTACTTGCTCACACGATTTTAAATTTGAAATAATTCTATGATCAATACGTCACGATGGTTGCATATAACTTATATTGAAATTTCAGACATTATACGACATTGTTACGACGTACACTATTCTTGATTCTATACTCATAAGCCCCGCTATCACACTTGTCGAGAAAATTTTTTTTCAAAACGCTAAACCCCACACGACCTTGAAATTCTTTTCTGCTGATAGTGCCGATATAGTTTCCGATAACGTATAATATGTTTGATCAAAAAAAAAACTCACGATATACGTCATGCTTTTGATTAAATGACGATGTAAGTATGTATTTTGCTAATTTTCTATTATGGTTTGGTCGTGTAGTCGACATAGCCGCGATGTCGGATCGTATATAATATATAGATTTCAGTGCTGATCAAATTACGACCGCAATGGAAGAATATGGTTTCGATAAGCCGAACTTGTGTCGAACATATCATATCACTCACACGTAACACCATATAATGTTATTCGAGCTTAAAACTGTGGACAACGGTGATGGACATTGCTAATCACCGATAAGTCATTAGTATTATCACGTCCATACTTATTTATAATTAAATCCATTTTCCGACTGGAATGTTGTCAAGCACGTTTCTGTTTCTCTTGAACAGCCTGTTACGATCCGGCCGGTGATGTTGGGTCCTAGTCAGCGTATTTATCAGTAATTTTATATCACCCCGGCGATATAAATTCTTGTCACCACCGACACTCTGTGAAAGAGTACGCGTTTCGCGGTAACTCGAGGTTCGGCGTATCGGATTTGGCGCGAAAAAAAAAAAAAATCAAAGCGCCCAAGCCTAACCGCACTCTCCCCGAAAGAACATTATTTCGCCGGGACATACATATATTACCGACTACTCTGCACACGCGCAGGTACAACGTACGCACAGCGCAGTGTCCTCATCCCTACGTACGATCCGCCTATCCTGCCTCGCGTATATCGCACATGATATACTCACGTTATTATATCGTACGCGTGTCAGTGGCGTTTTGTCGTAATTTCTGGTTTTACACGGTTTTAATATTACACACTCGTTTCGGCGTCACACACACACACACACATACGCGCATGTGATGGGTACATGCACATTACGTAGGCGCGATATATGGGCACGGCCGTCGCATGTACATTACAGGTATGCTCGCGAATTCGGCCCGAGTGTCGGTGCTCGTGAGTTTCGCCGACGAGAATAATTTATTTCGGGTGGATTTTACTTGAAAATAATATCGCGAGCCCGTTTAATCCCCGGCAAGTCACACGGCATACAACGCGCATATAATATAATAATACAATAAATATATATGCGTATGTGTACACGCGGAGGTACGCACACGCCTGCATGTCCTATCCGCCGTCGCCGGCCTCTCTTCAGACCGTTTATTTACGCCGACACGCGTTATATGTATATATACACGAGTATTATAATAGTAGTAGCACTGTGCGCGCCATAACAATGTTTATTTGTCCGGGCTTTTATTATTATTATTATTATCATTATACGCCGCACACAAAAGTGGACCTGGCGGAGGTCTAATGACGAAAAGTTTTCAACACGGATGTACACGCACGCACACGCACACTCGTACGCGTTCAGGGGTGTAAGTTCGCAGAACAAGCGTGTACACTTTTAACACGGGCTGTCGGAGCTGCCTAAAATAATAATAACAATAAATCAAGAAAGCGCGACGCCTCCGCCTCCGCCTCTGCGGACATTTCGAGTTGCTGTTGCTGCTGCTGCTGCTGCTTGTGGCGAAACCCGTTCGTGTGCGTTTGAACGGTCTCCACTCAAACTACAACTGTACGCGTATAATAATAATAATATGACATTATTGTTATAATATATACCGTACAGTACGATGACCGTGCAGCCTACGACGTGTACGTGATGTAGATATTTATTTTACAGTGTGTTACGACGGTGGCGTGTATATAATCTGATCCGGAAAGCCGGTGCCTCGTCGGTAATGCATTTGCAGGAACCTTTGTGATAATTGTTTCGGTGTCGCTCCCGGTTCTCGGGAGAACGAAAATCGCTTTTTCGGTTCTTTGGAATTTGAAACGTCTGTTTCGATATTAATATCGATTATAAACCCGCAGTCCCAGTTCGTGCTTGAAGCGAACAGAAAAATATAACAAAAATAGATCAAAACGATTAGATCCGTCGATACGGAAAAACGCACCTCTGTCACTACCCCATACAAATATCGGCTCTGGTCTTTGAAATATTTTAATACGGGTTTTCCGGTTCCAATACCTATATTCATAGATTTCCGGGTATTTTCAGTACGGTCCGTGGACTCCGGGATATTTTGTAAGACCTCGGTATATTATAATAAATAATCGAGTGATATACGAGCGGTGAGACGCAGGTTATCGCCCCGTTAACAACAACGCGAGTATGGCGAACCAGCGTGGGTTTTAAATACGTATATAGATGCGAAGGTAAAGATATAGACCATAATGTCCTTGTACGAATATTCGTAAACTTAAGTACGCCACGTGAAGATACACTTACAGGTACATGGAAAATGCATACGGTCGTACAAAATGTGTTTTCGTTGCCAAGTCCGTCACAATACGAATTAAGAGTCTTAGAGATACGCGTCATTACATCATCTATAACACCTCTGTAACTCAATACAAAGGTTGAGTTTGAACACAAGTGGTTCGTCGACGGCATGGACGAAGTCTATGAAGCTGGCCTCGCGATTTTGTCTGATCGATTCGAAAGATATGCCAATATTTTAAAAATCAATTGCAAATAATTGCAAATCTGCAATATATATATATATATATTTTTTTTTTTTGGGCGAATTTTACAAGTTTATTTGTTGGCTCCACGACTTTGTCCAGTCGGTTCAAAAAAATATTGATTTGCGAATTCTTAAAACTTGTTTGCGATTAATTTTCAAAATATTGGTTTATTTTTTGAATCGATCGAACAAAGTCAAGGAGCCAACTTCACGGGCATGTACACGTGCTCGCCTAAACGGAATAGCGAGTTGTCAATGGTATGTGATATCTGCCTTTATAGTTGTCTCAATACATCTTTATACTTATTTTCTACTATACATATTTTATTAAAGCATCGATTATACATTCTATTTGAAATCAATGATTAAAGCTACAACTAATGTACAACCACGTAACAATAACATTGTTCTAGAGTATTTTAAGATAAATAATATCAAATGTGTATTGTATATTCTATAATTAAATAATGAATAACAATTTACAAATCAAAACCATTTTATATTATAAACGCTATATTATCGCGCACAACCTCATATATATGTTTCAGAAATTTGTAAATTAAGAAAAGGGACCAAGTTTCGAATGAATAATACAATTTGCTCGCAAAATAAGCCATTACCTACGAGAATATCATCAGCGTATTAAAATAAATATTTAATAGATGACCAACTTTAGGTAGGTATTCAACGGATTTGACCTCTGATTAATAATGAAATTTGAAAACCATTGTTCATCATTCGAGTGTTAATATTAAAATGTTTGTGTAAATGTTATCCCAAATACCTATGTCAAAATTATTAATTTAAAACAAACTATAAATTCTACAATTATGTTGTTAAAATTCAACTGTTCTCAAAACTATGGTATATTACAGCTTATGCTATTAATTTAAATTATATAATATAATGTCGTCAACAACATAACGCTAATATTCGAAAACCATTTACGTTTTTTTCATCCAAAAGATTTGGTTTAAAATATTAATTAAAAAAATATTTTTATACCTTTTAGTATTTTATTATTATTTTTATTATTTAGAGTGTTAGGAAATTTCATAAAATATACAATTTCAAAATATTTCAATTTTTATTATTAATGTTTTTTTTTTGTCGGTGTAAAATAATTAAATTAAATAAATTAAATACTTCACTGATATAAATTTTCCACATTATTTTTATTTATAATATTTTGTATTATATAAAATTTTTATTTAGCAATATTTTTATAGCTGTATAGTTTTTTTATTACAACCAATCAAATTGTAAAGTAAATAGTAAATACCTATTTATAAGTTAATGGTTATCTTGCTCATGAATCATGGTGATATTTAATATATTATAAATGTAATTATAATAATTATAAAAAAAAAAATAAAGAACATAATAAAACAATAAATTGATTTGATAATAAATGATGTAACTACATTTGTATTTACTAAATTCATAAGTTCATTAATTTCTACTTCTACAGTTTCACTTAAACACTTATCATACCGATGTCTATAATTTTATCTTTGTCTACAGATTCTATATTTTTTTTGACATGTGAAATTTTTTACTGTATCCTAGTTGCAATAATTTCATACATTTTTATGGCAGTTTTATTATTTTTTCTCTTTTAAATTCGGTAACACTATGAATTTTGGCACCGTGTTTATCCATTTTACATTTTAATAATATGTATTAAAAAACGCAATGGACTTATTATCTAGGTACTTAGGTATTACGTTCCTATATTTCATTATTAATATTTCATAGTTTAGTAACTTAAAAAGTTAATTGTTAAATAAATTTAATGTGTGATGAAGTTTGCACGTTGTATGTATAATGATAATAGTATAATACTGCTGTTATCTAAATATCTCCTAAATTAGTAAGAAGCTTTTATTTGCAATGAAAAGGGGCCAAATAATGAAATAATTAATACAGATCCAATGTTTTACGTTATTATATATAAATATTTCACCATTATATATCCAGTATTAATAGATATTATGTATTTACAATTTTATTTAATTCGTATTTTATAGGCACAAAATATCGCTGTATCGTGTATATGATTGTTTAATTTCAAATTATATTTATTTGTACCTCTGTCTAATTCAAAACTTATTACAATTTTCATTATTAATTATAATATTGTTGTCATTATTGTTTTTAATAATCAATATTTGAATACATTAGTCTGTGGTTTTATTATTCGTTACACATCATGCTAAATTAGTTGTCAAGTGAAACTACCCCTATAGCGTTTTTGAGATTGCTAAACATTTAATCCCGACGGACGGAGATTGACTTGTTTCTAATTTGTTATGTATGGACATCTTAGCGTATATTATAATGCACAGGGAATCACTTTTTGAAGCGAAATCACCCGAAAATCCCACCCTCTTATCGTCTAGTTAGCATCCGTCACTGTAAAGCATTTCTTGGATTCTTGTAGAAGGGTTCGTAGGTAATTTCATTCAAAAAGTCATAGACTGCACATATCATACAGTATAAAGTAACAGTTGTAAACAAAATGGAATCGATTAAATTTATTTAAATTCAAAAACATATACAATTATAAATTGATTTATTACATATTATATTATGTGCAATAGTATTACATAGGCGATAGGCGAGTGCAGAGTTTAAATTTGTTCCTACTGAGTTAATAATTATACACGCGTGGTATGGAATAATAATTGTTGCTGAAACACGTTTATTGTTTGTGTTCGACGCTAAGCCAATTTTCCGGTACAAGCCATATTCAAATATTTAATATTATCTAAGGATTAACATAAAAATATGATTTCAATAAATTACTCGTTTTATTATTTGAATTAGTTGTATTTTTAAGAAAACGATAAAATTGAATTAAATAAAATTTGA
This sequence comes from Pentalonia nigronervosa, assembly GCA_014851325.1. NCBI lineage: Eukaryota > Metazoa > Arthropoda > Insecta > Hemiptera > Aphididae > Pentalonia > Pentalonia nigronervosa. The sequence goes on along the minus strand of JACXSJ010000837.1, from coordinate 91,286 downwards.
AAACTGATATCTGTAGGAAGTACGGACCTCGAAGGGCTTTTAATATTTCATAGCGGATGAAATGATTAGTCTAATGAAAAATTTAAACCCGCATAATTCGATGAATAATTCATTAAAACAAATTGAAAAAGTACATTTTGAATATAAGATTTGTTTGAAAACGGGAAATAAGTTGGTTGTAAGATTAAAAAAAAAAAAGTAATAAACGAAACAAAAATAATCATATTGACACACAGCGGTGAAAAAACAAACATTATTATTTAATCGGTTGAGTATACGTCATAATTAGGTATATTGAATTTCTCGAAAATCGTTAGAAAATCACAAGTTTAATTATTTATATAAATCCTAGTCTATGTATTCGAACTTTCGCTACACTGCACTATATAATATACGATCAGCAGAAATAATCTCATAACTATATTAAATACACCATCTTATAATAATAATATTTCAGCTATGTTTGCGCGTGGGCGTCCATCACTGTCGCTTTTGATTAATAATTGATGATATTGTATTTCTGTACGGAAATAAGTGCGTGGCGGATACACTGCCGTTGCACCGATATAAAGCACATACACCCGTGTTTCGGAAAAAAACAAATGTCACACACACCCTCCGCGCACCCACACACCCTCCGCGCATCCACCCACCCACACACACACTATCGAGCACCGACGCTCGATACACACCCTGTAAGCACAGCACACGCGTATAATATATATTTATATGTACTGTACTACTGTTCCGAGTGTACATGTACGATATTCGATTCCCTCAGGTCGTATTTAAATGCGTTTCTTCTACGGCGAGACGCACACTGCAGTCACATCACGGGGGGCTGAGGCATATGCGGAAAGCGAGGGGGTGAGCAAGCTCGAGATCTGAGAGCATTTCCGCTCACGTGTGTGTATATAAGTATTTCCTAAATCATCGCCGTCGTGTAGGCATGTATATGTATATATATATATATATATGTTATGTATACCTTGCTCGTAAATCAGTCGAACGTGTATTGTATACACGTATATATAAGTGCCTGCCTAGTGTATACAGTATGACGACGACGACGACGAAACGGACGTCTTTGCAGTATATACTCGCACGATTGACTTGCGATAATTAAACGCGCCTGCACACACACACACACACACACACACACATACACTATTGAAACCGTGTAACATCAACAAATAAATATGTACTTACGTATTAAATATATATATATATATATATAGAGAGAGAGAGAGAGAGAGAGAGAGAGCAGTTTTCGAACACGCGGGTGTGTACGCATGCAAATTGCGTCTAATTGGGCGTTTGCCGCCACGTTTACGGGTGGGGGAAAAAAAAAACAATTATATATTATTATTATACACACACGACACATGCACACACACGCGCACACATCGATGCGTTTATTCTGGTATACGAGCCAAAGTTACGGTATGCGTAGGGGTAGTGCCAATTGCGGTGATACATAACGTATATTTATGTAAATTAATCGACGACAGAACTATATATAGGTATACATATATTATATAGTGTATATAGGCGAAAGGAAGGTATACCTTATATAGATACAGCACCAAAGAACCGTCTCGATCATTGTGGTAAATGTCTATGCGTGTGTGCGCGCAAACGAAACTTAGCGAGAACGGTTCGGTTATAACAAATATATAGGTAGTTTGTGGCGCAGCAAAAGGTTCAAAAAAACTCGGTACGTTTCGATTTTCACTGCACCCGCGTACGTACAAAGTAATATAAATTATATTTTACTAATTCAAATTAGCAACTTAAACGATTCCAGTCGGATATATGTTATTATTGTTATCATAATATAGTGTGTGTGTAGCGCAATGGTATAGACGACGCGCTGAAATTCGTCTACTATTGCTATCGTATAATTATATGATAATAATATACAGAAACTGTGAGTCGCGCGCAATCACATTTTTGTCGGTCGTCATATTATTATTATTATTATTACTGTTGTTATATAGATCAGAAGCCGTTTCTGTGCAGCAGCCATCCACCGCAGCGATGGCGGCGATGGATTTGATACTTTTTTGATTTATTATCGTTGTTTAAAAGGGCTTCAAACACACAACCACCCTATACACAGCAGTGTTGCAGAATGAAAAAGTTGTCTAATGTGTCGAGTTTTTCACAGTCACGGGTTAAGTGCGTCTTGGCTTTTAGTTTCGAAAATAAGTTCAGTTATGTGCGTGTAACGAACACACACACACACACACGTCTAAATTAATGCATAGTTTTCTATATTCGATCGTAAACACTCCGGGTCGGTGTATTAATTTAATTTGAATAAAACAACATTTCTCGATTTACGAACGTCAATGCGATTAAAACTGGTATTTTAAATTTTTAAAAGTAATTTATAGGATTCAGATGGTTGATATAAAATAATAATATACCTAGTAATAGCAATGATTGTATATGGCGTTCTTGAAAAAAAAAACTAAGAAACGCATTAAAAAAATAACTGTTTGAGAACAAATTGATACCGAATATTTAATAGAAACTCTCGAATAAAAAGAATTGCAAAATACTTGAATATTATTTACGCAGTGATTTGACCATAACTATTTTAACTGAACGTATTTCAGCAACACTACTATTATCATGTTTTGACTATAAAATGTATAGTGCACAATAATATTTAGACAACATTTTACTACTTTACCTATATCTACACTATAAACAATAAATATAAATATAAAAAAAAACTATTTACTATAGGTGCCTCTATATTTATTATTCTTTCATCGTCAATAAACAGAGACCTAGTCGTATTTTTGTATTAATTTTTGATGACATTGGAACATAACTTCGTCGCATTACATTTTTACCCTATATACACTGTTCACAGAAATCTCGTTGCATTTACATACAATATTATTTATTATTATAACATCAGAACGTCTTGTGATGCCGATTTAAACATTTTAATAATATATTATTGCTGATCGGTACATAATCGTGTAATTCATATGCGTACTTATATCGAGTATACTTATCGACCGATTGGATTAATCGCTACGCGTTTTTAAGTACAATTTTCAGTGCCTATATATGTATAATACAGATTTATCTTTATTAGCTATTTATATTATATTTTTTTTTTTTTAAAGATCTTAAATGGGTTTTAAATAATACTTTATTATAGACCGCATTGGATCGAATCAATGTAAATTATACTTAAAACGAAATAAAAACGTCAACGCGACATCGGATTAATGGGTTTACGTATACTATACGCTGAACCTGCAGCGTAATCGATATAATTTAGTGTCTATTACACGCGTACTAGGTATGTGTATATATTTTTTTTTTATTACACGCGTAGAGGTAGGTATAACGATTGTCGAACAGACATTTCTGATTTAATCGGTATTGGAAAAAAAAACCGAACGTTTTACGTAGGTATTAATATAATTTATATTATATATGTATACTATTATATAAAGTGTCGTTTAAAAAATATCGTAGCGTCTCATATATATGCCCGTAAACAGGTGAGTAGGTACATCTCCTGCGATACGATGTCGCCAACTGTCTTTTCATCCCGCGGTGACGCTAAAATAATATGATCGTGTTCATGTCTCCCTCCACCCGTTTTCCTAATGCTATTTCTAAGTACAAAACTTTTATTTCTTAGCATCGTATTTCTATCTAACATTATTATAATTATTATAGATAATTAAATTGAAATCAACAATATTATTCGATTTAAAACTGTTCGGATGTGCAGTGTTGATATTTTGATAATATTATTATTGTTATAACGATATTGTTACTTTTTTCTACTTGCTGTTTGTTTTTAACCTACCATTAGATTAAATGTTGCGTTATTTGATCCCAATGATTTTGTGCTTGATTTATTCTTCAAGTTGGATAATTCATAAACTCGAAAAGCGCTTCATTTTAAGTCAGAGTTATAGACTTGGATTTATTTTTTCTTTCAATAATTATCGTTATATTTTTAAGAAGGACTTTTGTACTACCTACTATAAAAATAGTTTGATAGATTCTATGGTTATATCGCATACAAAATATCGAAAGCAAATGTATGCATTATACGTAAGTACTGTGGAATGATTTCGTATATAGAGCAAAATCGGCGAATAATAACACATTAATTACTTGAATGATAACCATCGAAAACATCATGGAAAAAATATGATATTATTTGACAGTTTGAAAGTGTGTTGAAAGGTTTTTTTGACAATAAACAATATTATTGGATAGTTTTTTGAGAATACGATGGATCGAAAATTTCCTATCGAATATATTATCAATCAAACACTTTTTTTGTCGGCTTCCGTTTCGATTCCTTTGGGAATAGAGTTACATAAACGGAGTTCGCGTAACCTTTGCGTCTTAACTAGCACCGATTCAGAGTGCGCATAAACGACAAATGCCTAGATGTGTAACAATGCAAATCGGGGTGAGCGTGCAGAAAGGGGTCGAGTCCGCAGAACCGACAACGCGGTATAACAATAATATCAATATTGTGTAAAAATTACGAAAACGGTAGGAATGTCGAGCTCACATTGCGCGCAGCTTTTGGAATCGAACCCCGTACGACATGCACATTGGATAATGTGTGTACAATGATAATAATATCCGCCGTCGTCGACGACTTCGTCAGTGATGGTATTTGACGGAATGCAAAACGTTCGGTGGCGGCGAACCGATATTAATACACGCGTGGCGACCGAAAAGGGCTGCCGACGACGACTCGGGGGCGCCTCTGCTTGTAAACCGTTTTAATATATTACTATTATTATTACTATTTTATAATATAAAACAGCGATAATAACGACAATAATAAATACCGGAGAACACAATATATATATATATATATATATATATATATATCAGATATTTTAATACAACGCGTATCAGTAATATCAGATATATATATATTATGTGTGTGTGTATGTGTTTGAGACAGAGCGCGGGCGTACGGTTTTCGGGTCCTGTTTTATTGACATCGTAAAAACCCTTCTCGACCGTATTTGCATATCGCGCGAACGTCTCCGTCCGGCACGACTACGACTATATTATATATCGTTCGACGACAACCCTATTGTTCTCTATAATTTAATAATAATAATAAAAAAAATTTCCGAAACGGTAAATATTTTTATGTCCCGGTGGACGGCATTCTTCGATATAAACACAACGACCGTATAAATAAATATATTGAAATATCTATACAGAAAATATGCAATAATAATACATTATAGCGAACTACGAGTCCGAGAACGTTTCGGATTGGTATAGAAACAATTTATTTTCTTCTCTATAATCTTTATAATAACTATATAACATTTTATACTGGCGTACACAATCGAGTGACAGCGTACGAGTGAAGGATCCGTAGTGAGGCCAAATGTGCATCTTTTTGTGAAACCTGTTGACAAAGAAGTTATAGAGTTTATTTAAAAAATATTGTTTTATGTATAAATTACATTTTTTTAAATTTATATTAGAAAAAATGTATTCATTTAAAAAAATGCTGTATCGAAAGTTACACTTAGACTTGTATATCCAAGTCAGAAATGACGAATTAATTTATTTTAAAAATCAACATCGTTAAAAGAATTCATTGACTTTTAAATACAAAATTATGATTTATACAATAACCAATTCACATCTAAATTCGAAAAAAAATAATGTCATGTATTGTTTTTAAAAAAATAGTCTCTGAAATTGTGTATTTTAATAGGTACCTACTGAATCTAAAAATTACCACCAACAAAATAGCTGTACATTATAAATATTTATATATGTTAATCAAGCATAATATACAAATTCCTTATATCTTACTATTATAGTGATATACAATAATAAATAAGTATAATAACAGGTGTATTTCTCAGTAATAGTATTATATTTTGTTCGTCCGGTAGCGTATTTATTTGTATATAATGATCGAATAGGTAAAGGCGAAATACAACTAGGCAAGAAATGCGATTTTCTTTCATTAGATTCGTAGTTTTCGTAAAGAAGTTTTTGTAAGAGCTGATGATAATACACATCATTCGTACTTACCTACTAGCTAAGCAGTAATAGCGATACATATAATGGGTTTCTTTCCTTTTCGGTTATACATTTTTAAACGTCAATAGCATTGGTTCTTATTCGGAGTGTCCATAGGGAATTCTCGCGTATAATCTAATAGTAAATCGGTTTGTCTCATTGACTTTAACGACTACATCAACTGTAACTACCAACACGATTTCAGGAAATAAATGCATTTTTATAAACATATGTACACATTGTTTAAAGTAGTTGAATTGTATTTTTAACCTGAACATTTGTCTTTTAATCTATATGCGTTTGTTTTTTTGTCGAATTTAATATAAAAATGATCATTGGTTTTGAAATCTGAAATCAACGAAACTCGTAGATTAACCGTATTACGTAACACTTGAACAATATTATAAGTTACAAAAGTATTGATACATTAAGGTAGAATCAAAACTGTGTATTATTCTAGAAGTTGCGGTAATCAAGCAACATAACTAACACATTTTAAACATAAATAGAGTAATATTTAATAGATAGTGCAGGTATTTGAGAAATCATAATTTTTTTAGTTTTACTCTGAAATTAATTTATTTTTATTCAGACATATTATTATAGAGAGTTAATAATTAATATTACTATTTATTTACAGAATATTAATTACAATACGCATACTAAGGAAAAATAATTCAAAAAAAGTTTAAAATCAGTGTCGATTGTAAAAGAAACGATCAAGTATCATACAGTGAGACTATGGGAGGCGAATACAAAATGTCGACGAAATTTGAATTCTGGAGTGATTAAAGTTGTATAATATTAGAATACATTTCGAGTGAGAAATATAGACATACTGTGTTATGACATCTCCTCCCCTCCATCAGAACGTCACTGCATGGATACATATATGAAGCGTAGATGCGACATTAGAGCATAACACAATAATTGAACAATAAAATGGCAATATCAAGTTCGGGCTTCAAAATATTCGAGATTCTGATGTTCAGGCAAATGGTCATTAGCGTACTTAGTGATATTTAAGGAGACTGAACCCCCAATAGACTTTTTAGCCTTGTCCTCTTGGAATTTAAACAGAGTCCTTGTAGAGAAAAAAGCTTTGTCGTGCATTCAATGTGCGTAATAATTATTAATTGTATGAATTATGACGTATATTATAGTAGTAGGTAACTGTACACAATATGACATTTTGTTATATTAGGTAATAGTTTGAACGATTTAAATATTATTTGTTATCCTATTTTTCGCAGAAAAAACTGTAAGACAACGTACGACAATGGAATAGGTATCATTTATCTTATATGAGGATAATTCAAACGTCATCATATTATTATAAGATCAATCGTATAATAAAATATAGTGAGTACTGATCATAGAAAGTGAACAAAATCAATAATAAAAACCTACAATCATCATTGATAATGAAAAGTTTCGAAATAAGTACAGCAAACGTATACAATTATTATATAACCATATATGAAATGTGCTTACACGGGTGCTCATTTTATTATTTAGATTCGATTTTTTGATAGTAATTTTTTACGACGAAAAGCCTAAGACTTTGGTCCTCGAAACTACTAAGTTCTAGTTACACCCATGCAAACGGTATGCATTATATTAGTTAACTATACTAAATTACTAACCCGCAACCGTCTATATAAAATAACGTTTCTGGCGATTATGGTAAAATTTTTCTTCTCCCAAACGTAACAATATACTACCTATATAGGTGCAGTATATTATTATAATACCGGCCATATCGTCGCGACTCGCAGTCTCATAATAATAATAAATTGGCAGCGGATATAGGTGCGAACGATTTATGGACGCCAACAATATAATATTATATACGCTGCTGCACATGTACCCGACGACCATTATCTAATATATTATATTACATTATATTATGCAACGAATGTGTTATTGTGTATTATAGGTAAATTATTATACCTAGGCGCTGCTCGAACGAGGATTTCGGCGACGACACCTTATTTAGTATTGTGCTGCGGTGACGACGAGGAGAGGCGATCGCGGTCGCCGCAACGTTGTCGAGAGATAATGTCCGAGGCGCATGATCGTATAATAATAATAAGAGTTTGGTGGATGGAAATAATAATATAACGCCATAGCAATAATTTTCCACCTTTGTATTTATTTATATTTTATTTGTTTGTTATATTATATATTTTTGTTTTTTTTTTTTTTACTGAAATCCAATACGACGGCGTGGCGGCGGAGGCGCACCGGTTGCCGAGATAAAAATCGAACGTGTATAAATAATGCACGAAAAGGACGGTGGACATAATTTAAAAGGCGACTCCTCCGCCGCCGCCGCCGCCGTCCCCAGAGATTCGGACGTGAGATGTTTTCATCCGAAGCCACACATAATAATAATAATTTATTATTAAAAAATAATAACGAAACGGCGGCGGCGGCGGCATGTGTGTACGGTGTGCGTACACCGTATAATAATTATGTTGTGAAACACGGATTTACTAATAAGGTCGGTCACATAAATTTTTGACGTATTTGACGGGGGCACTGGACGAATAGCTGTCGGAGGGGGAGAGGTGTGCTCCTCTCCAAGCCGCCGCTGTATAGTATATATAATAATGTATAGGAGGTGGGAATAGAACTTCAAAACGTGAAACAACAATTTTAAAAAAAAAAAAACATTATGCCAACCACTGTGTTATTATTATATTTATATGCATACCGTATTTATGTGTACACGTTATATCACGTGTAAAAGCGTATAATATATTATTGTTATTATTATTATCATATTGTGATACGATACGATGTTACTGTGCGGGGGAACGCGAACCATACGTGCACGTGTATGTATTCGAAATTGCCTTCCGATTCGGGACGATAACTTTGTCGGCGGCGGACAAATTGAGAAGTGAAGATAAGGAAGAGAGACAGAATAATAATAATAATAATATGTGTTTTTATAGCGCGGCGTTTAGACAATGGGACCTATAATGTATCTAAATGTACGTAGGTTTCTACATATAATAACACGTATGTGCATATAATATATCGTGTGTATATAGATACCGGGTATCTGTTTATTACCGCGACTACCGAGACCCACGGCGGTCGGTGATTACGTAGTATATGTTATGCGACTATACGATATGATCGCACGAATATCATGTATAGTTTATTATAGATGAAAATCAAAATGTAGATTTATATACGCGTTAGAAGCGGTTAGGTAGTTTTTTGTACAGCTCGTATCGATATATTGTATTTTAATAAGAAATATAAAATAAAATAATTGAGTAAAATTTCGGAATTTTAAGTTTGTAATCTTAAATAATTTTGAATAAAAAAAATTTTACTCGAGTTTTATTTCACATAAAAAAAAAAAACTAATCAAATTCGCTTCATATCTACCTTACTGCGTTTATGAAATAATTTTTTGTTACAACGTCGCAAGTCCGTTGTCAATAAATTACGAATCTACCTTTAAATAAGTGATCCACAATTTAGGCGGATAAAAAATTCCACCCACTCCGCACGACATTGCAGAATACCGTTATAATATGGCTTCGACAATAATATTATTCTGGATAATGTGGGATTGCGTAAGACTTAACAGCTGTGATGAATTATAAAAATAATAAAATCTATAATTTTATAAATGTAATATATCATTGATTGAGTAGTACATTCGTCGGAGAAAAAAAACGTATACATATTATTATAATATTATGTGTAATACTATGAATCAAAAATTTTAACACGTGAAACTCGAGATTAAAAAAACACTAAATAATATCGCGTAGATGTATACGATGTGAAATAGTATACAAATGTCGGACTTTATTACTATTATAACACATAATGCGTATATAATATTCTCTCTGTACAAACAATGCCGGAGAGTATTCGATTTGAATTTACGAGAAAACTTTGAATTAAATTAATACCATATACAATATACATGTATGCATAATATATAATCGTCTAATATACGGGAACAGAATGACCGAATCCCCGAAGAGTCTACGATTCTGTACCGACTGAATCATAATATTTTAATGATATCCGACGAACTTCGAATATGTTTTTACGCGACATAAGACGCAACGATCATAATAATATTATGATATAGTTATGTTTGATAATCGTTTGCTTCATTTATTTACACAAAAACGTATTATTTGCAGAAAACTGTATAGATATTAAAACAATGTTCAATAAACATTTTATTACAATGTACAGACGTCTAAATAGTTTTTTGTTTTGGTTTTACCAGCCACGAAGCCCTTTTGCCGCATCCACTAATTCTTTGCGCCTCGATTGAGATCATCAACATATTATATTATTCGATTCATATCGTTCTATCCAAACCTTACAAATCCACATACATCTAATCTCAACATCGGTGACAAGGTCCTACCTCTTTCAGGTCTCTGGTAGAACGTTAACAGTCGTACAATACAATATAAATACAGATATTAACTTTACTGATGAGTTTTTCTTTTTAAATATTAACAACCTACGTAAATAAAATTAATACAATATTTTAGTCACACGTATAATAAGTCAATAAAAACACGAGGACAGACGTTTCCCACACTTAAGTATGAAAGGACTGTCCATTGCAACAGTGTCTCTAATGATTTTTTTTCGGAATTTTAAAATGTACTCCTATACGTTTTTTTCAAGTTCAGTGTGCGTTATACCTGCAACACAATTTAAGTGTTTTCGGGACTATTTAAAAAAGCGTTTGCAAATTTAATGTCGTTTGGCACCACGTGAGATCAAGAAGGCACGAAAATTCAAACCGTTCGTTCACAACCCACGCTCTTCGCGCGAACGATATTCATTATATTACGACGTATCGTGTATGTACCGGCGCACGGTTGGAAACATAAACGGTCGTCATAACGCTGTTGAACTCCCCACAAACGTTTATCGAATAAACTGCAGTGGCCATTGAAACGATTATGGACGACATGTCATTCAGATTCTCAAGGATAATAGACTTGTACATAATCATCGGCCACATCATCATCGTCATCATCACCACCATCACCACCACCATCATCATCATCATCAGCAGCAGCAGCATCGTGTACTTACCGCGTACCTATATATTACGTAGGCACCTTTAATATATATAATATACAATAGATTGGTGTGGTAAAACTTGTTTTTTCCCATTGCCATCATTGACTATCAGACATTTAATTCACGGTTATTAACCGCTCAGATATTCGTGACGTAACTAATTACTTGAGCAATAATTATTTTACACATCGGTTCCCGTAAGAATATATAGTGTAATATTCTCGATATTATACCGTGTAGAATTATAAGTGATATCAAAATATGATGTTTTATATTTAATATAATGTATATATATATACCATTCGTCGATACCGTACTGTACGCATCAATAGTAATATCATAAACGTGTGCAGCGTGCACTGATTACAATGAGCCATAGATATGCAAAATATTATATTATATAGGTGCATATATATACCACGACACTTACAGGGCTCAGACACAAAAAAATGAAATATCATTCCGCGGTGTACAAATATAGTATACTATATTTTATGTCTTACAATTTACGGGGATATTAAGTTGTTTACATTGTACGCGTAGTACGGTGTACCTATGTGTGTATAAATTACGGTCGGATTATGTTTGAGTTGCCTACCTATAAGTTTGCACTATAGGAAATAATTTACCACGGTTTGTTGCGTCCGTATCACTTTGATATTATTATTTTTTTTTTTACACTAAGTATATATAATATAATGGACTCGCGCATATATTTTATCAAACACAGACCTATGTACAATTTACGTTTAACAAGTACTCGGAACTGTCAGAATGATTGTTTATTTGCAAGGAAACACTGTTTAAACGCATAATGTCAAAAGTAGTTATTAACTGTAATTAATATAGCTACAGTGAACGTTTGAAACCAAGAGGTTGAACGAATTTAAGCTCGACTTATTACAAACAGAAACGAAATTAAAAATTATGATTGGATAATTATACAAATCCCTATTCCATTCATATCTTGAGATAATTTAAGTATGCATAATAAACTACCATTTTAGAAAACGAAAAATGCACACGAAACGTTTATAATATTATCGCAATAATAGTTGGCACTTGCAGCGGTCACTATCTAAATGAATAATATCATATTTTAAATATATAAGAACTGTCTGTGGGTTTAAAACGATATCATTATCTAAAACAGTATTGGTTCCGAAAACCACAAACTCCAAAGCAGGTAACTCTACTAGATTTATTCAAGTGATAGATCTATACTGCATAATATATGATAGGCATGTGTAAAGTGCGATTGTCGACTACCTACTATTGAGTCATTATTCTGTTACCACGATCGACATACCGTCGAGTCAGCCTCGGCCCGACCGGCTCGTCACATTATTATTAGTAGGTAGGTAGGCGGATCACAGTAATATTATATAATATGCACATAAAATATGTTCAGCCACGACGGAACGCATAAAAAACGTCGACTGCTGCAGCGCGGGTCTTCGGCCGTACGACTATCGCAAAGTCACCATAGGGTTATCGTGTTATGATAATATTATTATGATTTATGTACGGCGATGTAACGTCCGCACTTCATTATTTTATTGTCGTCGTAAATTATCGACGAGAAACGGTCGTCGTCGAAAAGGATGTACGCGAGGAAAACGATAGAGTCGGAGACACGCGGACAGGCACATAAACGGAGTATAAAAAAATCGATATCGCAGCGGTGGCGCTGCAACAGCAGCACGCGCGCATCATAATATAATATATCGACGTTATAATGGAACGCGGAATACGCAGGCTGTAAAACAGAATCGCATCCGTACAGTGTCTTTTTATGTTTTTTTACGCTCCTGTACGCAAAGTTTGAATAACAACAACAAAAAAAAAAAAATATATCGGTCGTGTGGGTGGAAAAAAAGAACCATATTGAGTGCGGAACTATTAAAATTTCCGCGTAGGTACGCGTGCATATTATAATATAATATATAGGTATACCTGTAACCGATATGGTTATATATTATAATAATAATGTAGTATATATAAATTATATTATTATTTTGAGTTCCGGCGGCGGGGGATACGTCATAGTTATATAATATAATATATAACTATAGTCTCGCTGATGACTAGCAGAGAAAACGGTTAAAACGTCCTGGGAAATCGACGGGCAAACCGTTTGGAATTTAACGACACGAAATTAATCGAGTTGTAAGTCCAGCGAAGACATAAAATCGCTCTGTACCACCCTTTCTCGATTGATATGTTTATTTTAAGCATAATTTGTGTGCATGTGTATACTACATGTGTGGTGCAAATATAACAATTTTATGAAAATCGATGAAAACCGTATGATATATTTAAAGAAGAAATGAGCAAATACCGACGGGCAGGTGTTGTGCCTAGTAGACGGTGAATTAGGTCATCATCCGCTTCATAATATTATATTAATAAATCGAACACGATAGACTACGATGACAATATACAACGTCTTATTGGCTCATAATTGTTTTGGACTCAAAACCTATACAATTTTTATCCTACAACGATCACGAGTCGATCTATTCTGTTCAACGCTCATATCTTTGTAAAAAAAAAACGATCGCGCCCTGTAAATTCTACAGTCTTCGTAGAAGCGATACGCATTTTTTAAATCACCAAACGAAATCATGCCCCTTCGGAGCAATTATAGTAAATACAATTTCCAATCTCGATCGTTTTTAATACTACTTTGCGGCCCCCTTAATGTCTTTACGAATAGGAAAAAAAAACACGCAATTATTGTAAAACCGATATAATTTCCCTCGAGCAGCTCATCTGAATATAAAACTGAATATTAGCGCAGCCTGCAGCCATACAAGTAAATATTTCTGATCGAAAAATCACAAGTCATATATTGCTTAAATGAAATGTAATTTAACTGCTAACAAATTATAAGTTACTCGTTAGTATATGAAATAATTGAGATAGGTACATTTTTTATTTAAAACTAAATCTGTTCCGCAGAAATAAAATCAGCATACCTATATACATATATCAAGTTGAACCTTCGTATTCAATGAATTTTAATGCGCGTATAATATATTACATGGTTCAACGACCATCAAATAAGCACATTTCGAATTATACCATTTGTTCTACGTGGAATTAAACTTTTTGGAAATTGAGCAGATAAAGAATGTGTTCAAGTGAAACAATTTGATTAACTCAAAAACCTTGATACCTAGGGATTTTAGACGCGCCTTGATACAACGTTGGGTGTACGTTCAGTGTTTTTGGACGTTTTAATCCAATAGGTTTTATTTAGTAATTAGGGCCCTGAATCACCTAAAATACTACATAAAGCTGTAGTACTTTATGTTTGGCGCGAACAAAAACTTTTGAATATTTAAATGGAATCATATGGAGAGACCTTAATATATAGTTAATAATTCACCGTTTTGGTATAATATACTAGTGTCGAATACAAATTGTGTCATTACACAAATAATGTGATAAATAAAGAAATACAATTAAAAATTTTTACTTTTCAAAATGTATAAACATATTATAATATTTACACAGCAGAATAAAATAATAAACAAATTCTAATCAACCGACCACCTATATACCAATATAATATTATAATTGAAGTGTAACATTGAAAATCGTTAATCGTAATAGTATTATTGCTCAATCTTAATTAGACGTAATTTCACATTAATCCCAAAAACGATTTACAACTAATTTATCTTCTTAGAAACCTTAATTATATTATAATATGATTTTGGTAGACGATGGTATACATAGAATAATTTTAATTCACTTCAATATAAAATATATAGGTACGTTACCTTTAATAAATTTTTAAGTTACTACACTATAAATGTTGGTAAGTATATTTTTGCAATACACTATATTTTTTACAAGGAGGGTACGTCAAAAAAAAGCGTTCGGAATAGGTTGTAAAATATTTGATCGGGAAAATCAAACAGGTGTCATTACATAATAAATCCCATGTATCAATAGAATATGTTTACAATATACTCATCATTTGTGATTTTTATTTTTTGCTCCACCAATTCGAAAACCACAAAAGCTTAGACGAAAATGTTCAACGATCTTTGTTAGAACCGTTTCGATTAAAAAACATAAGAGCAACACTGAAGAATTGAATGTCTCGTAATCATAAACATGATGTTATTTTATTTGTATCTCATCTAGCTAGGAATTTATTTAATCTAGAATCTCAAAATTCACGAGAGACGATATACAATATTATTATGATGGGATAATAGTATACGATACGACTAAAATGTCCTCGAAAACTGTTTCGGAGAACGGGTCATGGCTGAAAATATTTTTGGAGCCAAAACCGATACCTACTAAGATTGTCGAGATGCTTTATGACTTCGAGAGGACGAGTGTGATAAAACGTTCGACCTGCACTGCTGCAGAGCTGTGATAGTATGATATGCATATTTGCAGCCAACCAGTGACCGTTACAATATTATACGGTCATTATTGTTATTATTGTCTTGTTGTTCATCAAGTCGCGAACGACCGCAATTGTTATTTATCTCTGTTTTGTACACGATAAAAAGTATTTCCATTCAAATCGCCGCGGCGTGCACAGTTTGGGGTCAACCCGACCGAATCGATGCGCGCAAACATTTCATAATATATATATGTAATATGTGTGTGTGTGTGTTGTCGGTTATTTTTTATCCAGTTATACCGAGCTGCGTCGTGCGGTGTGTGTGTGTGTGTGTGTGTGTTGTTATTATTATTATTTAAAGAGACCCGCAGGAGGAGGACGAAAAAAGGAAATATAATGCATATAACCTCCGCGTATATATATATAATATACATCACATTTATAAATCGTTTCATTTCGGTAATCCGAAATCTGACGTTAAGCCCGAATGATTTATGTTTACCGGTATATATTGTGGTTGAACTTTGCTCGACTCTGCGTTCAGGAGTCAAATGTCCTCTGCGGAAAGGGATTTTTTCAATTTTCCTCCCGTTCGCCGCCCCCGCGGTGCACCTCCTCTTCGCCCCTGTCTATCACTGCAATCCGCAAACCCCGGGCAATCGTTCTTCACCGCCGCCGCACAACCGCAGCCGCAAACACCGTTTTGTTTCGTTCGGCCACGGCGCAAATATTCGTGACGGATACCTCTGCTCGACAAAATGAAAACAAAAATAAAATACTGCGACATAGCTAGTGCCTACCCCCCCCCCCCCCCAACACACACACACACACACACATTCGCACATACACACTCGCACGATTCGCGGACACACACGCAATACTCACGTACACCGTTTAGGAATGTAAATTAAAGGACCGTTAGTCGGAATATATCATCAATACGTATGCCACACGATGACACGCGTATAATGTGTATACGAATCCTGCACGATGCACATATATATTATAATAATAATATGCGAATTTAATGCGGCGCACATGTGATATTCGAAATAATATGTAACATACAGAGGATGAACTTCTGTTATAATTGGAAAACGGAGTTATAATTTTTTTTTTTTTTTTGTTCGCCGTTGCTATATTATTATTATTATTGTTGTTGTTGTTTTTGATGCATATTTAGCGTAGGTACCTACCTACCTGTATACATACATAATTATGTACGCGCGATATTATACATACGAACGGTGTTCGAGTTATTGTTATAATTATTATTATTATTATTATTATTATTATTGCTGTACACGTTTGTATATTGTCGTGAACCCACCGAGTCCTCTCGATGTACCGAGAAATTTATTGTTATTATTTTTTAATACAAACCGCGATTTTTCGTTTAAGGTTGTAAAAATAATAGTAAAAATATGCTGGTGGCCCCGTCAGTCATGCGAACGATAAACCAACGTCGTTTATGGTATGCTCGTTACAAGCTTTTAACCTTATTTTAATGACGTCATAAATGCCGAACGATTTTTATAACATTGTATATATACAAATATAATATTATAAACACGACCCCCTCGAATGGCGCAGCACGACGAAAACACCGACAATAAAACGAGCACATCGATGACTGTTATTCGGGTTGGTCGTATTGTACGTATACGTATAATTCGTTTATGTACATATTATTATTGTGATATTTGTTTTATCGTATTATAATAATATAATATAAAACATAGGCGTATTCGTCGCGTCGATAAAAACTACCTTCAGACACGAAGACTGCTGTTGTAATCCTACTTAAGAAACGATATAGTAATAAATCTGAAAATGAGTAAACACAATTTGGCCGTATAATTTTGTCGAAGTCATATTTTTCAAAACCTGATCGACGTATCGATATCGTGACAGACAAAAACTGTACTTAATAATCATTGATCTATTATTGTGTCTATTCGACTCAGTTTATCTGAGAGATCGATTTTATGGTTATATCCATTTAACGTACATTTTGCTAACGGTTTTATTATTGTTTTTTTTTTTTTTTGTAAAATACGAAAATAACAGCCGTTAAAACTTAAATAAATTTGCAATAATAAAATGCGACATTTCGAAAGTATATAATATATACATGTACTCGATTAAAAATTAAAAAAAAAATAATATGGAAATATTAAAACTGCAGCATCTATTCAGAATTTATGAGATACAATAATATATAATTGCAGCACCCCGAATGATTTGAATATTATCATCAATTCGAAAATACTCATTAATTTTTAAGTCTATATAATATATATATATATATATATATACATACATATTAATATTAAATATATTATACGCCATGTGATATAATTTGACGGAACGGACATTGATTGACAATGATTGAAAAGATTTCAGAAGTTTCTCGAACGTCACTAGATGCTTTGCTAAACCCTGGGGAGTTTCTTTAACAATATAAATACCCATTACCTCAATTAGTATTAACGTTTATTAAAATATTTTTATTTACTTAATTTTAATTCGTTGCAAAACGTCATGTTTAAAATAAAAATTATATTTATTGTTCTTAAATTTATTTAAGTTGTTTACTTTTTTGATCGACTACAGCATTCATTTATAATTTAAATCAGCGTAGGTACTTTTCTGAGAATTTCTATGAATGAAATCGAATTCAAACGAGTTGGTAAACACTAGTTATAAGTATTTAAAGTATATTTGAGAATAGTGGAGTGGCATAGAGGTACCTTGGAAAATGTAAGGCCACTACTCCTTCTTGAAAAGTATAAACAGGTAATTATAACAGGTCTAACAAATTAACTACTCGTTAGAAATTCGATTTTTATACATTAAAATTCTTAGAAAAATATTCAGCTTGGGAATATGAAATCGAAAACGTTGTTGTTCAAAACAGGAAAAATTCGACAATTTTAACGATGAAATATATTATAATTTTTTTTCTATTGTGAAGTCAAATCGGGCAAAAAGAAATATTATCAAAAACTTCTGAACGATTCGATATCAAAACGATTGTCTGTTACATAATAGGATCAATGAATGTCTCAAAAATTTCTCGCTGATACATTGGGGCTTTGTGCAGGACACTTGCCATCAAGTCGCAATGGTCCTGTAATTATAACAGTAATCAAAATAACATAATATGCGCATTATAGGTATTCTTATCTGTCCATCACGCTATTTGCATTTAATTTTCATACGGACTTCGTGTGATACATTTATTCGTATTATTATAATGACGGACGTGCAGAGATCTACCGAACGTTTGCCGATAGTGACAAATCGCTGTAAAACAAACGGACAAAATAAAAACGACCGGTTGTGCAGGCGAGAAGACGGACGAGCGCCACGGCGATATAATATATTATTATATTTTTTAAAAAATGAATAAAACGCCACACAATATTATTAGCTACGGCGTATAAAATATAATAATATTTTATGCGCGTCGGAGGTCCAGAGACGTCTGCGCGCAACGGAAAGGACATATTTTAAAAACGCACATTATATATTATTATTATCATATAGGCGAGAAACCGAACGTGGATGCAATACGAGGACACGGGTCATAAATCCATCGATTTCGCGTTCAGCAAATAAAAACCGGAGGACAAGAGAGAGAGAGACGATTTACGGACCTTGCGGTCGGTCCGACGGGCAAATTAGCCGATAAATTACACCCGGCAGATCGGATAATGAGCACGGGTTGAAGTTGCTCGTACAAAGTGAATATTATATAATAATAATAATGATACGAACTCGAAACGTGTGCGCATTGCGCGAGTCTTCGTGTGGGGTTCGTGCACGCGCCCGGCGTCTTTCCACCGGTTTCCCCGCTCGCGACAGTCCAAGACGTGCGGGAGAAGGAAAAATAACAGATACGTCTCTTCCTCTCTCTTTCTCACAACGTAAGTCGTATGCGTCGTTCCACTCTCGCCGTCCTGCAGTTTTGTCGAGGGCGTTTATTATTAAAAACGCGTTATTATAATACCATTATATTATTATATATTTTTTTAAACTGTACGGCGACAAAATAAAATAATGCACACGCATATAATAAATACGTGTAA
Organism: Pentalonia nigronervosa; assembly: GCA_014851325.1. Taxonomy (NCBI): domain Eukaryota; kingdom Metazoa; phylum Arthropoda; class Insecta; order Hemiptera; family Aphididae; genus Pentalonia; species Pentalonia nigronervosa. The sequence goes on along the minus strand of JACXSJ010000837.1, from coordinate 71,660 downwards.
CCGAAACACGTTATCCGCAGTGCGGCGCTGGGCAACCGACAAATTGGACGATTTATGGCACCGCGCGAACCTCAATCGTGCGTGGACGCGCGTGTGTCTGCCGCGTGTTTGTTCGCTCACATACAACACTACAAGTATGATAATAATAATATACATGAACGTATATATTATTATTATTATTATTATTATAAATTATCCGACTTAGGGCGCCCGCGGTAGGCGACGCGTTATCGAAATATTATTACTATTTGTTAGAAGCTAAATCCGCGGCGACGTCTAAAGCCGCCGGATGTATCGCGTCATATTATCACGATGGGCTTTTAATAAAAGCTAATCAAATATTATTTACAGTTTTAAAGAAAGAGGAAAAAATATTCAATCACATTTTAAAATAATATCGTAATAAATATTTATAATATTATTATATTATATATTGTAAGTATTACGTTTTACCCATAAGAATACTAATATAGTTTAAAAACATCGTTTAGTTCTGCTGGGTTCACACTTTAGAGCTTCAGCAAGGCTATCGGAGATTCTAGATTTGACCATCTCTTTCTCGTGTATTTATAACTGTGTGGAAGTGTCACTGCTTGAGATACATATGGGAGAATTTTCTTTTCTCGTTAAATGTTGGAGGTACTTGTTCTATTCTGAGGCGGTCGTACGAGGTCTCGAGTTTTCTTGATATATTGTGGGGAAAAAGCATCGTAGACTGTACGAGAAGAAAAAAATTACGGAAACGTCAACGAATGAAACAGTTAGTTTGGTGGCCTTGTTTTAAATTCTGAATCTAATAGGTTAGGAAAAATAATCCTAGTTGGTAAAACGTACATATTGGCACGGTATAATATGAGTTTAATACTATTTGATGTCAGAGTTTCGGCATCTGTCGCATTCACTATAATATTATATTGTATAGGCGTCGAATATATTTTAAATAAGCGTAAAGTATTTTCAAAAACAGTAAAATATTATATATCATACACCGTATATGAATGCAATATGGGTAAGGTATTGCCTATTTATATATATATATTTTTTTTTTTTTGATATCTACATAATCCGTAGATAATAATAATAGTAATAACCCGTGAAGAGTCGTTAACGATTGACCATGTTTGAGTCCTATATACTGAATTATTGTTTTCAACAACGCTTCCAAGGTTGAATGATAATACGGATATAAAGTTTTGCGCGATTTGGTTAATAGAAGAGCAGCACATCTAGGTCCTCTGTTTGGGTAAGTATTATGATTGAATGCACGCAAATTCCACTGTGAGGCTGAGTCAATATTATATTTCTAACAAGCCATCGTCGATACTGTAATGATATATAAATCGAATTCATAACCTAATACACTGTATAATACCTCGGAGATCTAATTTTTTTCGGTGAATTTTCGTTAAAGTTATATCCTATAACACTATTCAGTCATACTATATAGTCATTAAAATTAACAAAAATAAACACCATAATAATGAAAATTTGTGCTTTTTTTTAAATAAATTTTCAGAATATTTCGATGTTATCAAATTATAAGAGTTACCAAAAATTGAAAAACCAACACATATATAATAGGTTTGTTAAATGTTGTAAATGTATACATTTACCCAACTGATAAATGCACATTTCCTCAGCCACATTTATTTAAAATTTTGCAAACTTTTCAATGGAAATGTTTATTACGCGATTCGGACAATATTATACGACAATCCCCAAAGTTTGCACAACATTGGTTTACTCGAATTACGTACTAAATACTTTTATTACAAAAAAGTTGTTCTTTGGTATGACTGTGGTTAAAGGAACGTTTCTTCAAACCAACCCTTGGAAAATTGAATATTCCGGGTAAACCGATGCCTGATACCATACAAATTTTGGAGATGGTCGTATAAATTCACGCAAATCGCGTGCCAAATAATTGCATAGGAAAATTTGCAAAATTGTAAATGGATGTTATTGGAAAAAACGTATGTAACTAATAAATACAATATAAAAGAAATATGCGGTATTATTATTTCTCAATAATTTTTAAATCATTAACCAAAAATCTATTAAAACTTTTTAATATATATATATTTAATAATAAACAAACACTTTGTGTTTTCTTGATGAATTATTTTTATATGAATAACCTTATTTGTGTAACCATATCTTAATAACTATTTAATAATTTAATTTAAGGCCTCAATCAATAACTATCAGTCATGACTTCACAAGAAGAAAGAGTCGTTCACCAATGAAATGAACTAATGGAAAATCAGTTTTTGACGATCTGATTGGTAATCACATAATACATTAAATAATACCCCTTTCTCCACAACTATTATTTATATTTTCTATATTGTATAAATAACTATTAATTTAGATGATTTATTAATAAACTTAGCCTCCGTGATTTTATTGTTTATAATTCGCTTTTGAGAAAATTAAATGATATATATATATATATATATATGTACGTTATAATATTATACTAATAGAAGCATTTATGAAACTGAAGTATGAAATTAATTTTTAAATTTTACAATAAAATTGTTTGTCTTAAATAATACTTGAATAATTTGTTGAGATTCGTTTTGATTATTAATTTGAAAAGTTTTGTAATAAGTTCGAATGAAATTAGAGTCTTTGTCTAGACTGTAAAGTAATTAAGTTGATTTAGTTTCAAGTATTTTTTAATATGTATAGAAAATACCCGAACACCTGATAATTTTTAATTGCTGTTTTTTCTGAAACAAAACCGGAATAAATAAATTAAATATTAATATTATACATGTATTTATTTTACCTAATGAAATGATTGTTCGATGAGTTTTAGAACTATTATATCGATTTCCAACTACCTTGTTAAACTATTAAATAGGTTTTTGAATAATTAGAATATCAACTAAATTATAATATTATATTTTCACCGTCGTAAAATATAATATAAAGTGGAATGACGTTTAGAACATATTGTAATATTATTATGTTAATTATACACTACAAGCATATTACAATAACATTATTATACAAAAGTCTTATGAATAGGTATATGAAAAAGATAATACGACAAGGGACGAGTTCCAAATTATAGTCGCACTGGCTGTGTTGTGAACCATATAGATTGTACCTACTACACGATAATGTGTATTATAATGTAATAATAATAGGTTATAGTTAGAGACTGGAATTTAATGTTTTTACATATTTTTACTGAGAGTATACAGCTCCAATTGGATAAGCATTGTGGACGATTCATTTATCTATGAACTGATGTACAACATTTTTTAGCGTATAAAAAAGAATATTTCGAGGTTAAAGAATATTTTGTGCAAAAAACATATTTAAGAAAATATTTTGGCATTTTGGGGTTTGATTTGAATATTTTATAAAAAATCTAATAGTTTATAAAAAAATGCAAAAAAATTTTCATTATATTATATTTCCTACGTTCAACGTGCGTAGCACTAATCGTGTTTTACACACTTCATTGTTCTATGCTTTTGTGCATGTGCCTAGACCACGCTAATATTTATCTCTGCAATATACTGATATCACGGAATACAGATCAAAAAATCTTTAACAAATTCATTAACGATTTTTAATTATTGTGAGATATATTTTCTAACTACTTGTGTACTAAGTGTCAAGTTTTGACGAGAGTTTTGGAATATCGTGTATGTTTTGATAAATTAAAATATTGAAAATATCCTCTAAATGTTTAATAAATCAATAGATCGAACCATTTAATAAAGTTACAAATGTATTTATTACAGATGGATCCGTTATATTTTGTCAGGTTTGTACCAAACAAATAACTTGTAAAAAAAAATCTCAAATTATATAACATACTTCTACATCTATTCATGTCGAAAATCTAAAACGTAATGATTTAAAAATGAAACATGCTCTCTTATCTGTTCCAGAATCTAATTTCTATGAAAATTTATGTATGAGCTGCCAATAAACCTCGGTACAACTTACAAGTTCCTATTAAAAGTTTCTTAGAGAAATATAACAACCATCATATACCGAATATCAGTATATGTTAAAAGGTCCTTTAGTAAATATAAACTTATATTGACCGAAAGAAAAATTAACATGTATTTAGAACACATGGAGCAGTATATGATCATAAATTGTTTGAATACTTAAATTATTCTGTTATTCAACTATTTGCAATTATTCTGTATTTGTATTATTTAAAACTGTTATTTTTCAACAAAAATCACATCAAACAGAAACTTCCAGAGACATTATATGAGATGCTTTCACCCACTCCTGAGACGTCCAAAAAATCAATTAATTTTATCAACCAAACCAAACTGCGTCACCTTATTTAAAACTATTAGAACATAAGATAACAATTTATAAATATAAATATATATATATATATATTAAGTAGTAATTAAGAAATGTAATGTAATGTTAATTTAATGCGAATTCTTTAAAAATGTAACGTCGGCTAATAACCTTGTTGTTTATGCCTTAAAAAATTAATATAAAAAAAAAACTGTTATTATTATTATTATTTGAGTTTATAAGGCTGCACTATTTAATACATACTATTATTCTGTTATTCAACTATTTGCAATTATTTTTTATTTAAAACATATTATTATGGTTTTTTCATTTTTTTCATAAAAGAATATTTTTGCATATAAAAAATTATTTTGATGAAATTATAGAGTATAGAAACATCTTATTTTTAGGTTTTTAAGAGCATATAAATTTGGTGTCTAGTTATAGTTGTGTATTTATATATTACACATGTAATGATTGTATTAAACGCGTACGAAGACGATAAATCGTTAAACCCGTAGACGCGGACACATAAATTGGCGAGATTCGAAGAAAGAACATTCATTTTGCAAACACCGTATGTATTTTATGATAAATCAACATAAAGACTGAGGTGCACACAAAGTTTTTCGCTGGTTTCTTCGTTAGCTCAGAAGTAAAGAAGTTCAGCAGTTTGGCGGGTACATATAATTTATATAAATATATATATATATATTTTAAAAACGGGACAGCGGTGCATCGTGTCTATTGCGTCTGCAAAACTACGAGTAAACACCAGTCACACGCGGAACTCCGCGTGTATTATAGTATATACATACAATATATATATATATATATAATAATATACAAAGGTGAGCGAAAATGCACAAACGAAAACCTAGCAGAAAATTTCATGTTATTTTACAATTATTTAGCGAAACAATCGGTTATTAAAACGTTTATTAGCGCATAAACGAAATTATAAATACGCACATATTATAAGTGTAATATACGCATATTAAGCCCAGACAATATAATAATATTATATGCGTATTACTTATTTCTATAACAATATATAAATACAACAATGTTCTCCAATATTATAAATATAATATGTAAACGCCGTTTTCCCTAGTGTGTTATTATAATATGTTAAACAAACGGTTTTACTAGTGATTTATTTCACGGTTTTATGTTTTTTTATCGAGTAATTCTAAATTTAAGCTGCAGAAGCCGTTTCGATTAATTTTGAAAACGATTTTTAAATATTTAAAACAAGTTGATATTTCTAATTGGGTTTTTTTTTTTTTTACGTCGGCAATAGTATTAATGTCTTGACCGTCATTTTTCTAGTGAGACGAGTGTGTCTTTCTTTGTATTTTAAACACTAAAATATTAAAATTATAATCACACGGCGTTCTGGATATGCAATTCAGCTACACCACTGCCTTGGAATCATTATTTCCGTCGTCCCGTAATTTATTATCATACAATAATATTTGATAGTCGTACAGGAACCGGCCAACCTTTGCAGTTTGGTTATTAGTCACCTTTAAGCCGACGGAAGACAGTAGTAGTAGGACCGGTTCTTAGATGTTTTTGATAAACACCATGTTTCGTTTTTTTTTCTCCAATTGCTTCCCGTTATGGAATTAATGTTAAACGACAATTTACACGGTATCAATCAAAATATAAACATATAAATTTCAATTTTTTTTAAAATTGAATTTTAATTGCATATATACACAAATGTATTGTAAATGGTTTTTTACAATTAAACAAAATTATGTTTTATAAATGAAAGATTACTATTGCTTGGGGAAACCGTTAGCATATCTTATTCGTAAGACCACATAATATATAAAATAGTATAACTAAAATTATAGAATATAGAAGTAAACATTAAGCTTTAAATTTAGAAAAATACGTAATATTATTGGTTTTGACTCAATTTTTTACTTGTTGTGTTATATATTCTTTTTAGTTTTAATAAGTTTTATCGTAAAATTCGTAACAGAAAACTATTAAGTCATAATAGGCGTAATGGTTCTAAATTTTGCTATAAACAATGACAATTTTCAGTGACGCTTACCCATAAATATTATAATATATTTATTAGAGTTTCATTATTATTATTCACGCGATAAAATATTGAGCATATTTGTGTGTAAGTGTATTATTTTATATTATATATCAAACATTCCATATAGCTTATAATTAAACCTACCACGTACCATGTAAATATTATTATATTATACAAATCATCCGACGTCTTTGCAAAAATTCATTAAACGCGCGTTGTCACTGCGATGCTCAAAAACATATTTGGCATTAATGCCAAAATTCTTGATTAATTTTATGGAGTTGAAAAATCGTCGTACCCGTGTCTTATATTTTTTAATGGTTTTAAGCCACGTTCCGTATCAAGATTTATGTCTAATCTCTCTACAAAGCGAAAATGTGACTGTATAATAATATATTACAGTTCAATCGCTAGAGAGCATAATCTTTCGAAAATTCATCTTAGCTCTAAGTAACACGCGTGATTTACAATATGCTCTGACACTCGACACTGCGTCAAGAATCCGTTGGTAAATTGTTCGATACTAAAAGAAATACCATCGTCGATCGCAAAATCATGTTTAAAAAATCTGTTGTACAACAATACTGTTACCTATAATTATTTTACGATATCAAAATGGATATTAAAAGATTTAAGAAATATAATAAATAGTATTTATTGATTTAGTCGTGTAATATCAATTAGTTGATAGTTTATGTTTATCAATGAACCAATTTAAATGTTATTACAACTGATTTTTCCTAACGCGCATGCATAATACTATTATTACACACATTAAAAGCAAATAATAAATTAAACCTTTATCAATTATATAGCCTTGCTAAATTATTTAAAAAATATTTTATAAATACAAACAAATATATATATTCTAATATTAAGTATAAATCTTAAATCAATTGAATTCTAATACCGAGTTTGAATCTGTACTTTCTTTGCAGAACCATATACGATAAATAACGAATGTCAAAAAAAATCCTATATTTGTGCACGAACAAAAAGAAATTACGAACGTTTAATGTGTTGATACTGTAGTTGCTCGCAAATCAAACGAATTATTCACGAACAAGATTTAATTTTAGATTTGTCGTGTTATTCATTCCACGCAGAAAGTTTTATTGGCAAAAATACTCGTATTACGTCGGAATTAAAAAAAAATAAATAAATAAATAAAAAAATGACCGTTTTCTCGAGAATAAATTGCAGAATAATCTTTTCTTTGTCTTTTCTTCACGCCGTATCGAATCCAAATGAATCCCACTGCACAAAAACTCCGTATTGAATGAATATAACGTATATTTGCGTTCTTTTAATTTGTACGTTATCCTCAGTGGTAATGATTCGTTCCGGTCGCTTTCTTGTAAAACGATATTTTTAAATCCGATCTCATCAGTTTCACATTTCTTCGCCGTCGAGATACCCTTTGTTTAGCGTCTCCCGAGTGATAGTTTTTCGGATTGTCGTCCGGGACACTCTCATTTTACCAACATTGTAACCGTTTTGAAATTCGACGCACACAACGCTGTACAATATTATGACGTGCATGTATACGATATTATAATTTTACGTGAGCTTCTTTGCGCACATAAATCTGCGAGCATACCAATACCAATCGGAAATGCTCGAAGAAACTTTTAATTCCTTTAAACTCCGGCGGACGCGTATTACAAACAGCATTAAAACTTGTTTGGAAAAAATAATTTCATTTACGAATTACTTAAGGCGTCTTATGCAATGGAATTCTAGGGTGGAGGGGAATTCTTAGAAAGAATATTTTAAATATAAGTTTAATTATATTCAACCCTATACAACAGTTTATTACTATTTGTATAACGAAAACCAGATGTTTGTTTTTTTTTTTTTTTAAACAGTTCCGAAATGTTTTATTCAATCTATTTAAACAATCTAAAAATAAAAATAAAAATTGACATGACATTTGCATTAACGTATTTCATTAGTTTTAAACTTAAAGTATCATATTTAATTCAAAAGCATTTCTGATTTGTATAGTATTATAATGTACATACTTTTTTATATTATTATTCTCCCGAAAACACATAATATTTTGAAAACAATATTATGTTGAAATACTATGACAATAAGTTGTTTTTCTAAGTAAAACACATTAAATCAAACAAAACTGAATAAAAGTTACAAAAACAATAATAAATTGAATAAGTTAAACAAAAAAAAAAAAAAAAACATAATTTCTTTTATTGCGATTCGGCTTGTTATAGCACATATCACGTTTTATAAAAATATATGCACGTACATAATATTATACAGTGCTTAAGCTAGGTATATGTAATTGATATATATGATATATTTAATGTATCGTATAACATATCGCGAGTCTGTGTGTGTAGGGGCTGGCATACGATTTTATCGGAGTCAGAAAAACAATTACGAGGCACTTATATTGCGTGCATGCACGTCGGCAATGTGAATTCAATAATAATATTATATAATATTATAATATAATATATATTATTAGAACACATGCCATATTATATATGATATTATTATAATATTATATTGTTTTCATCGAAATCACGACGGTGTATGGCTTTTTGTGACGGTGTTTGCGTGTCGCGTGCATTTTATTTCGCTTGTTTTTTTTCGTTTAACACGGTCCAACGTGTAAACTCAATGGACGGGTAAAAAAAATAATTATAATAATATGTACTCGGATTGTTCTCAGTCGACTTATTTTACCGTTGGTACGCGCCGATTCTTTCGTGTTCCGTTCACCCCCTCCGATCGTAGAATGTCGTAATACGTAACCTATAGATCGCCGCCGACGTCTTCTTCGCACGACAAAAATATTATAATACCTAATATATATATCCAATGACCGCTTCACAATGCGACACTGTAACAATATAATAATAATAATATAATGGTATTATATATACATGCGATATTATTTCGTATTGACATTAGACGCGCGGAACGGACGAATACGAACACGCACTTTTATTGTTTATGATAATAATATTATAATGACAATAATGCATATAATATTATATTATGTGTGTAGTGATACGCCGACCGGAATATTATCGTATTTAACACGCGCTATTTTATATTTTATTTTTTTATTTTTCTTATAGGGTTAAAGCCTCGATAACTGGACCATTGGCTTGTTCAATGCTTAAATTATTTTAATTAAATTGTACAATATATTTTATTATGTTATTATTCTATACGTCAGCAGCTGCAGGACACAGGTACGCGCCACTTTAGCCCGACGAATCGAAGAGCGCAGCACGTGAAACGCTGCACCGCGCGTTATGACAACACATGCACACATTATTATTATTATTAAAACATAATATTATACACGAGTGACGTATTTTATACGCGTCTATTTAATATATCGTTACAACGGTCTTTGTGCACGACCACTAGACCGTGTACCGATACCGAAATAGACATCGGCGATTTTCGTAATTATATTATTTCCCTAGACAAACGATTATTCATGGCACAATCCAACGGTATTCGTGTGTGTGTGTTTTTTAATCTAAATATTAACATCTAGAAGATGGGAAAAAAACGAAAAACAAATATAAAAAAAAAAACCAGAAGACGACGGATTTAAGGAAGATCAAAGGAGACCCACAATTTTTCTTGTCATTAGCGGTACTCCACCGGTGTTGCCAAGACCGGTAATACAATATATTATACGTTAAAATATGTGCCAATTATGCCTTAAAATAAATTATATATGATTAAACATATGATTGAAGGTCCTCTGGCCGGCGCTAAGAATTACTAGAAAACGTATCAAGACCGAAACCGAAGCGTTCACGTTTGTATAACGACAATAATAATACGAACTCACGTTTTTGTCCGACGTGCATTCGATCACGTCTTCCGAGAGTAAGATATTGTATTTTAAACAAGACTTTCGTCTTCAGTTCCAGTTTTATAGTGACGTTTCGACGGGATATGTGCAAAGCCATCTGGTTAAAATCGTGTACCACATTAATAAACACTTACGAAGTAACCGATCAATGTTAATGGCTTGGATTAAAAAAAAATATTATCAAACACCACTGTTCACAGTGTTTGCGAAATATGAATTATAAATTGGGTTCAAATAATATTTTATAAGACAATATCATTTGTTCAATACTATTACGGTTAGATTCTGTAACGTCTAATATTAATTTTATTATAAAACTTAATATAGTATTATTATTTTATATATCGTTATATGTAATATATTGCAACTGCATATTTACGATCATGACGATATAAAAATTTATACTTACCATTACAAATTGTATACTACATTATTTTATAATAATATTATAATATATTATCCACGTAGGTGCGTATAAACTAAAATATTCTATACAATTTATGGTTTTATAGACGTTTATTAATATATATAAATGTATCGTATAGAGTTTCATTAGGTATTGCATTCGAACATTTTATGAAGTTTTAACATTGTAACGTAAATAGTTCCATAACGTGTAATTTAATTCGAGTTACGTCTAATAAATATTTGAAAACATTATATTATAGTTGTTATTTTATTGATATTTAAACACCTTTTACTGTATAATATAATATTATAATAGGCTGGTTGCATACACATTTGGAAGAATTTGAAACGCGTATAATATGTATTTAATGACTATCCCACGTTTCGGTGAAAAATAAGAGACATGCACTTTAATTTTTTTAAATGCCTGATCTGAACATGTAATTTTAATAAATAATAATACACAACCAAACGGATTGTACGCGCAATATTTTTGTTTTATTAAATACGCCTCTATGCATAGTTATCACGTGTACAACTGCAGTTAGATAACATTATAATTTTTTCAACTGCACTCGTTTGCATACCTATCGGTTATCATAGGAAGCGTTTCGCCTAAAATAAAAACGTGAAAACGAGAGCGATACTTCAAAATAATATACCTAATGAAAGATTTTATAACATTTGGAAAATAAGTCACACGTATTTAGTCGTCGTATTGTAACCGCGATGGTACAGGTGCACATGCGAGTTTCTTTTTTGGCATATAAACGATAATGATTTCGTTTCTACATTTTTTTTTTTTTTTTTAATATATTCTATATCAACAAAATGACATGGATTTAAAATATTACGTATTATTCAAATTTAATGAAAAAGATAATTATTCTTAGGACGAAAAATCGATCCGATTACGATGTATTTTTTTAACGAATTAATTTCTCCCATACATTTCTTTAATACGACATTAAAATTATTATTTGGGTAATTATTATCTGCAATAACCGACGGGAACCAATTATTTTGGTAAAAAAAGCGTCTGGTCTTGCAATGTTCTGTCACCGTCGGTGGCGTGTATTTTCGTCTGATCGGAGCGGCAGCGGACTCAGATTGTGCAGCAGCCGCCCACGTCAAACGATGTATCGTCAACTGACGTGTATAAATCGGTCGCTGCTCGCATTTCACGTCCCAGAAGACCACCGCAGACTGATAATAATTATATATTAAATCGAAAACTGAAAAATTAAGCATAAGAATAACTATATCATACACGAGCGACCATTGGCAATCCATCGCGGACGCGGTCGCGACGCCCGCCGGAGGAGACGAGAAAAAAAATAATCCCGAGGAAACAAAATATGTCAGAGAAAGAGAGAGAGAGAGAGAGAGAGAGAGAGAGAGAGAGAGAGAGAGAGAGAGAGAGCAATAATAATAATTTTAATTATTATTATAACTATCATTATTATTACAATGATGTATAAGGCGGATACACCGTCCACGGCGGAGAGGAAAGTGGACGGACGAGCGGTAACGGAATCGGACGCGCGGGGATATTAAAATCGTCTGTAAAGAGAGTTGCCCGATTTTTTGGCACCGTCATAAAGGAGTCGACGACGTGTGTTGTTAATGAGAAACGATCGGTTATTGTCACGGTTGATATTTGTTTAGAAATAACAGACAGGGAAAAAAATAAAAAATAAATAAAATCGTCCTCAGCCCTCTCTATTATGTCCACACACACAAGTACTATTGTAACGTATATATTTTATATTATTACATGCAATACGCACTTATGTATAAAAAATACGTACAATAATGTACATCCACGTTATGTGCTTTCGTGCTATATAAACATAAAATATATAAATATAACTGCGGATATTTTTTTAATAACACCATAGCGCGTGTCTATATATTCCGCCGTCCTTTATTTTAAGACCGGCCCGTTTGTCCGGTCACGGTTTCGATGGTTTCTGGAACCATTCCCGAAACTCATTGCCCATAACTGATTTATTTCCCGTGTACGTCCTATTAAAAATGGGAGGGAAAAGAATAATAATAAACGTGTACAGACATATCGTAAACTCGTAACGATGTCGGTACGACTGGGACGCGTGCATGCGACGGCGAGTAATACACAGCGATTTCTTTGACCAAAACTGTGTATGGAAATCACAAAAGACGTGTCTTTTATTCGTGAAGAATTGTTAGATAAAAATTACGAAATATATATTGGACCTTTTTGATCGGTCGATCGAACCACAGAATCGTCTAACGTTGACGATGACGATAATCAAAACTATTGGTATCGCGCGCAGGCGAAATAAAGAGAGATTCGGACTGTAAATGTCGTTAATAACAAAATTTGGCACCGTCATGATTAAATTAAAAATTTGTAGTATGAAAGTCTTGCAGAAGAAAAATACAGTATTTACTACTAAGACATTGATTATAAAATATATTAACCATTTCAAAAATATTTTTATATTTAACTCGTTAATATTAATAGTTTCAAATCGTAAGTTAACTATTTTTAATTTTTTAATATTATATATTACTGTTCTGTTTATTTGTTTTTGGGGTCATTATAATTAATTATCCATTTCTTCAGTAACAATAATTTATGTCAGAAATAATTAAATTTAATATTTTTTGTTTTGTGAAAACATAAATTATCATTAACAATATTTTTAAAGAAATCTAATTGAGATTTTCTAAATCATGAATGTAATTTAAAATCAACGGTATAAATATTTTAAATATCGTAGTATTATAAATATTTCTTTTTATAGATTATGCAATTCTCTATTATAGTCATTATGATTATTTTTTTTTTTTTAATGCGCTATCATATATTTTCGAAATATTAACATTCAAAATGAAACATTTGCTTTTTTTAATGAAAGTTTTTCTAAAAATCTTGGTAGGCATAATATTAATTTTCTGTATAATTAAAATAAAAATAGTTATTTTGTTAAAATAAACACTTAATAATGCTCTTGCGTCTATTTTCTTGTTATAAGGAACCTATAATTTAAACATACACATAAACTTATTTAAATCTACACACATATTATATTTATATTCATAATAAGAAAATTCAAATGATTCAATGGCACTTTGAGAAAAAATGTTGTCGTCCTCCGCGGTTTTATGAAAAAAAAAAATCAAACTTCATTGGCGCGATTAAACGCATAAAAAAATAATTGGTTATGGCCCGAAACGGATAAAACTTTACTTAATGCCGTGTTATATATATCGACTCGGATATCATATTATAACATAACGTCTAAAACGTAAATGCATTTCAAAACTTGCTCACAACAATATCATAACGGTATAATCTCTGCAATGGTATAATAATATTATTGTCTTTTTATTTTATTTTATTTTTTTTTTTATATAGAAGTCACCGAATTGCAAATTTAACGGAGATGAAACCGATTTCGCTATTTTTTACTTCGTTAAATAACGATAATTTACGGACGCAAACATTATTATAAACAATATTGTACGGATATAATTTAGGACGTTCGATATAATATTATAAACCCAATAATGGACGGTAATAATCACCGACACACCAACTATTATTCATCATTAGTTTATTTTATTACCTATATATTACATTGATCAGGTATAAATATTACCTATATAGTTATAAAGTTGCGTGCTAGTAAATAATTCTATAATAGTGCGTAAGAATTTTGGAAACGTTATATTGATAACGGAGAGGATGGTCGGATTGGTCATGGGAGTATTTGTGATAAGGTTTTGTGGCACCGTTCCTCCTCATCCAACGACAATGTCTTGGATAATCCTCGTCCGTTACGGATTCGAACTCGGTCTAAACCACGACATATATATACGCATGCGCAACCGAACACGATACATTTGGTTTATGGCGATTGCGAGCAGCGATACATAATATTATTATTATTATTATTATTATTATTATTATTATATGCGACGCTACGTGTATATGTGGCTTTGTCGAAAAAATCCTCATAAAGTTTGCCGAACGCTGCAGAAAAACCATTGCGCTGCGGCCTCATCTCGAGTGTGCGATATTTATGGACGCTTCCCGATAGCCTAATCCCCGGGACGTCAATTTATTGCTTATGCAAAAGAGCTGCAGCAGCGGCGGCGGCAGTGGCGGCCGGTCGATAATTTCCAAGAGATTTGGCAGAGACCGGGAATATTATAATCGGAAAAATATAACAATAAAATGTATAAAAAATAAAAACCGAACGAAAAAAAAAGTATCATAATATATTATAAACGGCTTTTTTTCATCTTTTCACATATATATATATATGTTTTTCCGATGAACAGCGAGAGGGGAGCGCTGCGCGGGACGGACGAGAATAACGTGTATATTTTTCCCGCAGCTTGGCCGCGCCAAGTTGGTCGGAAAAAAACATAAATATTTTTTAACAAGTCGCCGCCGTCGCCGTCGACGACGACGCCGGGGTAGGAAAAAAACACATACGCCCGGCCAGTATAACCGCGGGATATCTCGGACCCCTCGACGCAGACAAATAGGGTGAAATATTATTGAATTGCAGTATATAATAACAATAATATATAAACCGTCAGGGGACCTCGGTGGATATCGTCTCGAGAACATATGTAGACCGGCGCAAGAAGCTCCGTAAGTTTTACAACGTATAGCTGGCAGTCGTCGGCTCGGCGCACGCACATGACGACGCGACGTAGATAAAATTCTCATAGCAATTCGTCATATTATTTTAATACAACTAATATATTGTATAACAGTAAAATAAAATAAATATATATAATTGACATAAGTTGAGGGGAGGGTGAGTACTCTGTCAAATGGTACCTATTATACATATTTATTTTTTGTTTTTGTTTGTTTCACATAAGTACCTCTTTTTGTTAGGTTTGCGTGTGGATATGGAGTGATCGGAATATATTTTCATCGATTTATAATATTATAATATTATGCTGCCAAAACCAATATTAATTTTAATTAAAAACGACGACGATGTCGTTTTTGTTCAGTTTTACAAGCGTTATTAAATTTCGAATAAATAACCTGATATGATAGGTATCTTAGTTGATTAAATTCATGCTCGTATTGCGACTCAACTACAATTAATATAAATTTAATATAACACAATATATATCATTTTATATTAAAGATATCAGTTATAAAAAGACGATGTCTCAAGGATTTGCTAAATGCATAAGACAACAAATTAAAAAAAAAAAAACAAAAATAAACTGACTTGTCTATCAGGTAGCACAGCTGAGAACCTAATTTCTATTTCCAAAGTATATGTTATTAATCTAATTGCCTATCAAACTTACCATAATAATATAGGTATAATAAAAGTAGTTGCCATAACAATATATCCACTATATTAAATTGTAGGTATAGATTGTAAATATATATTTGTCTTAATAAACAAGAAATATATTATATATATATATACCTATATCAGTAAAGAAATGTGTTTCTTTTTGATTAAATTATTTATAAATATTACTGGAATGTGGATAAAAATATTTAAATGTTTTTATTTTATTTTATCATTTTTTTACAATAATTAAAAATGATTTTGTATTTAAACTTAAAAAACATCAAAGTTCTAAGATTAAACTTCTAACGTTCAACATAAACATCAAGATCAAAAAAATAAACTATTTTTTCTTACTGAGGTCAATTGTTTCAGACAATGAAAACAGCTAAGTTAATATTTTTCTTCAATTTATATTTCTAATTCAGTTTTATACTCTAATAAAATACGACTTACAG
Source organism: Pentalonia nigronervosa (assembly GCA_014851325.1). NCBI lineage: Eukaryota > Metazoa > Arthropoda > Insecta > Hemiptera > Aphididae > Pentalonia > Pentalonia nigronervosa. The sequence continues at coordinate 55,247 of JACXSJ010000837.1, read as the reverse complement.
TTTTGGCTACATCTCAAGGTCTGATCTCATTAGAAATACATTATAACTTCTAAACCAATTGGTAATACAAATGTCCAATTATTCTTATTTAAAATTATACAATATAGTTCACTATAATATTGCAACGAGATAAATTTTATTTTTATATTTTTATAATTGCATATCTATGTATTTATATAAGTATATTATGTTTAACCAAAAACACGATTGATGAAATAAAATTATTTTATCAATTTTTAAAATTAAAACTTCTATACAATGACAACTTTCAAATTCTTGCGAGATTGTTATTATTATTTGTAATAGTTGTGACGTACCTATGTAATATGCCTCTGACCACGTGGTATCGACAGACGGTCAGAGGAGTGTTAGAATATCGTACACAATCATAAAACGTAATACTATAACACGGACCAGCGAGTCACGAATAAAATATAAGTAAAACATAGAAGTCGTGCGTACCTGTATTTTATTATTATGTGCCCATGCGACCAGCAAAACGCGATGGCTTCGTCTGTAGACAAGTTTCGCGTGATTCGCTACAAAATATAAAAATATATTCTTACCTACCTACGAGTCGCAAGTACCTACACAATAAAAGTGTACGGACGTAACGCAAAAAAAAAAACAATTCATCGTAACGAATAAAATATGGGAAAAGGGGCAAATTTTGGAAAAGTCTACGGGCACACTACTATACGGGAGTACGGGCAATTCAATTGTGTGTAGGTACAGAATTTGAGCGAGAAGAAAAAAAATCGGTTCTCTGACCGAGACAAATGTCTGTGGATATTACTCTAAGGATTTTTTTTTATTGCGCACTCCTCCCCCCCCACCACGCTAGCGGACGTTGCGGTGGCGGCGGCGGTCGTGCGCGTTTTCCACCGCGCGCTATAGGTAGACTAGGTATATATACATTTTTTTTTTCAAATTGGTCCGCCCGGGGAAAGAAGGAAAAAAATATATAAAATAAACCGCAACACACATGAGGTACGCTTGTACATAATAGATTCGTCGGCCATATATCCCCTGAATAACAATCGTATGATATATACTCGTGGCAAAAGTAAAATTGATGGCCCGGCCGACACAAAGTACCGAACGAAATATGAGCTGCTACCCCGTCACGCGCACGAGGGCGCGTCTCCTTCTCGCGTCCCTATTTTCTCCGCCGCCGCCGAGAAATCGCAATACACATATATGGCATTATTATTATATTATATCGCACCCCTCGTACCGCCTTACCCACGCCAACCACGCCAGACCTCACCAAACCCCTCGGCCCGGGGTCTAAACGACTTCAGGTATCGGCGGTAGCAGCGCACGGAGGGGTAAACCCTATCAGACTTATCAACGACCGGCGATTTATATTATTATATTATACGCCGCCGCCGTCGCGGCTTTATTCCGATATTATATAATAGTAATAATAGTATCGTAGCCGCGAGATAGACGTCCGAAATGTTTCCATCATCCGCCGCCGAAATAACATTACATTTTTATTCGCTTTACACATTATAATACGCTTACAAATGCTATTTTAGGAATTTAATATTGATGGTCTAGTGCACAGGTGTGGTAAGTGACATTTTTGGTGATAATGAGTTAAGCACCCACTCGATAAAATTTTCCATTTCATTTTTCGCAATATGACGCACAAATAAATTATATGTGCTTGTTTAATATTCTATCCACTAGATTGTATTATTGTTTGAAATAATATGTACTGTGATTTAAAAGCATTTTACGTTCAAATGTGGTACCTTTATACTCACTCACAACAAAAGTATTTCAATAAAATTAAGTATAGTCGTGTTAACTTAGACGATTAATAAAAAACACCCACAACTTCAACATATAACATGTGTAAAAATTTAAAGTAAACTTTCAAATTCCTCTACTGAAGAAATTGTTAAATGTCTCTTACCACCAGCGTTTCTCAACCTGAGGGTAGTATCGGTCAAAAATAATTAAACGCATTAAATACACATTAGAAATGTTATAATTTACTAGTTATTTAAATTAAATTAAATAATTATATAATTTTTTTCGATATAATATATTTTGTAACTGTTAAAACAGCTGATAAAAGCTTAAATTATTTTTATTATAAGGGGCGAGTGGTTGTGAAATGACTGACTTTGTTTTTTTAAACTATTTTAGGGGTCGAGACATTAAAAAGGTTGAGAAACGCAACATTATACCATCCATATTATGAATAAAAAGGAAATGATTTCCATTATTGAATATTTGTATGATATTTGCTATAGTCTCTTTCGGCCCAATCGAAACGTTATTATGTTTATTATAATAATAATATTATTACTTTTATTTCTCTGGACCGTCTAGATATGTGTTTGGAGATCGATGTCCGAGCAACGACCACAGTCGTTAGGCGAATGCGACGATTTATGTGCGACTGATTTCAAATTGAACATCACAACCACTCAACTGCACTAAACCATAACGAAATATTTTTTAACCTTTGAGCTAACGTCAAACGAGTGATCAAAGTATTGGGGTTCTTCGAAGTCGATTCAACTGTAGGTATTATTATAATATTATTATTGCTACGAGAACACAATGTAAATTTTTGTACACGAAAAATAATACAATGTTCTTACGTTCGTTGCAGTAATGAAATTTTATCGCCTTTTTTACGATAAGGGAATAGACCAAATATTATTTTAATATATGGTATTTTAAATTTAATTGTTGAACAAATGATAAAATATATATTTCCAGAGATATAAACGCCGTAACTAATTTTCATGTTGTTTATATTAAATCTGATTCTAATAAATTTAAATATTAAACATAAATTAATTTTACAAAAGATTTACGACCATGAGACGAAGTTTAACAGATTTGAATTGTATTTTTAACTGTGGAGACAGATAAAATATATTATATAAACAGAAATTCATATAGGCCGTCAAATACACACCCAGACAACGATATATCTTCGATGTGTTCATAAAGGCGTATTTATCACAAAAAATAAAAATTAAGTAAACAAATACATTTAATTTAATTTTAATATATGAACATTTTTTTGATTCATAGTTTTAGATTTTGTATTTTTTCAGCAAAATTATTTTTCATAGAATTAAAAATAATAAGTATTATTATTAATGTTCGGGTGACTATGGAATACCTTTTAAACGTGTAAACTAATATAGCATCGAAGTGAGAAAACACGCGTACACATATCACATTAAAACTTATGAACGCTTTTATGACAGAATTTTAAATTGCTAAATATATAGAAAAGTACATAATAAAAATATGTACACTTCGTTTGTAGACGTTTTCGTAATTTCTTAGTGTAACTCTACCATAACTCGAGAAACGTATAAATATAAATAACGTAATTGTGAACATTTGCAGAGTAATAATATTGAATTAGTCGAGTAATTAAAAGTGTTAATGCCTATAATTTAGATAACAAGACGATTTATACGATTGCCGTGTGTAGTGTGCTTGTAGCAAATTTTAGTGGCCAACTATAAATAATATTAATTTAATAGTGTTTAGGTTTTGTAAAAATAATTCGTTAGACTACAGATAGAAATTCGTTTAGGATTGAAAAACGTTCCTACATATTATAATCAGACGAAGGAGAGTTCAACGGAATTAAACTCGTATACCTATTTCGTATTTTAAACACGATTTTAATAAGTGACGAGCACAATCTGATATGACAGGAATTTATGTCGTATAATAATTTGCAATTATATTATTTCTTAATATTATATTTTATAATAGTAATAATACAGCAGGGACTGGTGTTCAATGATGATAATATTATATTATCCCGTGAAATCTCAGTCACTCCGGCGCGGTTAGTGCTCACGGAAAATATTACGTAATAACAGTCCGCGTAAAATGCTGAACGCAAAAATATTATGTACGATAAGAATAAAATGGCCAAATCAAACTGAAATATCATAACACTTTAACATGTGATATTATAATATAATTTTGTTATTATTACACGACCGGAGCGGATCACACCTTGTAATCGACAGTGGAACGCACACAATGTGGCGTAAGAGTCGAAGTGTTTGCATAACCCGCGAATCGGACCCGTCGCCGCCGACGGGAAACGAAAATAAAAACGATTACGTTGTTTAATACGCGGCACGCTGCCGCCGCCCGATTGCCGATTGAAATAATTCGACCGTGTAAAATCGGGTGCGATAAAAAAAAAATATATATAAAAAAAGTAGAGGCGGAAAAAAAACAGAGGTTAACAACGTGTATATATGTATATAAACACAGTGAATCGAGGAGGGTTAAGCCTATAAACAAGCTCGATGGCCTTTTTTTCCCTCTTTCGGTGTATTTATGTTATTTTCGATTTTTTTTTATACTTTTCGAAGGGACGTAAAACGGTCGGGTGGCCGTTCAATTGCTGATCGGCGAACCCACCTGTTGACAGGACAGCATCCGACCCTCGTCGCCGTTTATTTACGCGAAAACGAGCTTTTCCGATATATACATAAATGTGTGTGTGTACATACCTACTATTTTATACCCGAAGACACGGCCGAAACGACACGTCGAGGGGACGCTTTTTACGGCCGATTAAAATGCGAAAATAATCGCCTTCAATGATCACGCGAATCAATTAGGCGTACACAATATTCGTCGTTTAATACAATAAAGGTTCCGTGATCGGGATAATAATGATATTTTGTACGTTCTTGTAGTAAAAAAATAAAAACGCTCCCGGACCCAATGCATGTCGTTAAAAAACCGGTATAGTGGATGTTATTGTTTATAATATACTAACCGTGTATTATACTTACTACTCATTACATGAAAGTTTATAAGACATCCAAAAAACGTGACATCTGTGGAGACGTGAGACTAAATTTAGTTTACAACACCTGCTATATTTTACGAATCCGTAATTTATTTATTACTTACAATCTCCGAGAGGTTGCAGCAGTTTAAGTGGTACCTGAACCAGAGAAATGGATTTGATTCGCGCATCGTTTGATCGTCTCCTAACACTGGTGAACGATAAGAGTTGTAGAAATTGATCTCCTATTGGAGATCTAATTTGGATACATAAATTCCTTACTGCATATAATACTGCCCTCGATTTGTTTTAAATGCTGAACATATAATATTTCAAAGGTCGATCGAACGGGTTTGCATTGCGAATGTACAAAGGGTTTATTTCAATCGTAAGTAGTTAATATCGTAGTTTATATTGTCATAACAATAGAAATACTAAACTTACCTACCTACTATTATGCATATTTTACTGGTCGTAGATTATTATATTTGGTGCACGGTCAGGGAAGTAGAAGACGGTACCTAAGGCAACAACGATGACATTCGTTACGATTTTCGTATCGCCGTCATCTGGCGGTTCGCAGCAGTGTTATTCGCGGCGAGTCGAAAGCATCCGTTCAATCGAACTATTTACGTCGTACAATAATATTATTACCATCGTCTCGAGCGATCTGCCTATATATATATATATATATATATATATATATACATATAATATAATACTATTATACACGTATCTGTGTATCTGATCGGTAGTGAACAATATTATTATTGAAAATGTTTTAGCCACCGGCCCGGTGCGTTATCTCGAAACGAAAACGTCGACTGTGTATTTATATTATTATTACCGCCGCCACCGACGACGATGAAAGTATAATAATTGTATTGATACCATAATCCGATATTGTACGACCGCGGTTGAAAGGACGATCAGCGTCAGTGAGCTGCTGCACGCGAATAATATAACAACAGTTGCGCGTTTGATATGGTATTAGGCCATAAAAGATAACGCAGTTATTCTGCACTACCACAAACCGACCACCACGGTATTGCACACCACCTTGCTAAATATTTCACGATGTAATTTATGGTTATGGGTAGTTTTAAGATGCGATCGGAAAGTGATAAGTTTGACGGAGAGGGAGCGGGTTTATTGAACGTAATCAACACCCGGTATTAACAAGACTTTGCAGCAGCGCGCTACCCCGGGGGACCGCGATGATAAGAAAACCCTCGCTGATTAATAATAACTTGCCGGCAAACCTTTAATGGGACGCTATAACTTACGCGGTGTACTGTAGAAATTTCAATAAAGACGTCGATATAATAGCATATAATAATATATAGTGGTAGCTATAATAGGCATAATAATTTTTAGCCCGCGGGGCAATACGACCGATATTTGCGCGTGGCAATATAACATTATATAGTATTATATAATATAATATACATACTTACTATATAAAATGCATTTTCAATAGAGTATTAGGTATTGGAAAAGGTAACCTAACCAGAACTACTATTTGTTGTGTAGTAATCTTGAGGAATATGTTAATGATTATTTTGTTGCAGCCGTCACACAAATTGAAGCGAAAAAAGATAACTCTATCTTCATTTTAAATATAAGAATGTGTCTTTTTTTTACAAGAAATACATTTTCAAAATTAATTGTTATCGAATGTAAAAGATATTTTTTTTAAAATCAAAATTGTAGTTTTTTTATTTTTACATTACACTTGTTTACTATCAATGACGAACTCTAGTAAACCGTGGTGAACTTGATATTTTTCAGAGGCCAGTCTTCAAAATATCTAAAATTCTATGAAGTTATTTACTGTCATTGTTTTAACTACTTGTCGTAGGAAATACTAAAATTACTAGTTAAACACTAAATTATTAATTACACCCACCCACCTACCACCACTTGAAAAACTCAAAGGTGGCCATCTCTTAATTAACTCACATCGTCACATCACTGAAATTCACTATTATTTCGTTTCAAATAATCATTTAAAAAAAAAAAACTTAAATTCGTTGCGAAATCACTGATAAAAATGATTCTCTTTTGTATTTGTGTGTTTTTCTCTTTAACGCGTGGATCAAAATGTTACCCAGACACAAACTTGTAAATACAAAGGGGAGATTAACCACACTCTTTGTTTGATAATTTATAAGGTCAGTAGAGCGGTAAAACAACTCTATCAATGTTTCGATTACTGCAGAGGGTGTGTTATTGTCACTATATTGATTTTAGTGATATTAGTATTTTACCTCTAACAATAAGTTTGTGTTTTAATTCCCAAGTTACAGGAATGTTTCGAGTGATTATTTTTAGTATAATATAGTACGATAAAGTATACGGCATTTGCAGATCAAAAAATAAAATAACTAAAAATAATAATATAATACTTGGCTAAAATGAATTAAATACTTTTATTTATGGGATTTTATTTTGAGCACTAAAATATATATCTATTGTACCAATACCAGAATGAACTAAAAACTGAGAATTAACTACTGATATAGTGATATATAAAAAATTTCAAATAGCATAGTATAATAATATTTTGTTTAATAACCACATAACGTATTACAGAATTCATGTGCTTAATAATTGTATACTTGTGTGAATATTGCAGACTTGCCCGGTGGGTATATTACATAAACAGATGAGCAGTTTTCTAATTATTATTTTTGTTTGCTTTATAAATTATTATAGACAATATAGTGATATCAAGTCGCACGAAGAATGACCGAATACGGCTATTGTGAAAAATTGCACTTGGACACTTTGCACCACTGCTGTGTGCAGCATGACATTACAACAGACCTGACTCCCGGTTTTCTATTAAACTAGGGTCGAAAATAACTAAGTCAGTGGGTACTTAGTTACCTAAAAACATATTTGTTTGCATATTATAACAATAGGTTAAAAATTACTCATTGCATTTACCATGGCGGGTTGTATATTAGTGTATACCTGATATTATAAACTTAATCTAAAAACCATATACATATAAATTATACATAAGTACGTAGCTTGAAAGCCTCTAAACATAATTTATTATAAGTTATTATTCATTATAAACTATTTATAAGGCTCTATGGGCTAATGCATAAAATATACCAGCTATACTATAATGCTCCATAGTTATATATTTACCGACCGACCAAAGTATAGTTTAATTATCCGTATTATAATGTCGCGTCACTGTGTTTTTTTTTTCTTTTTCGAGCACATGTTACTCAAGGTTTTATTTTGTGTTGAAGTATTATTAATAGGTATACACGAGTGTCTCTACTTTTATTACCTATCTAATAGGTCTTTTATAGTTTCTAAGGGATCAAAGATCGCATGGATCTTTAGGATCATTGACGCAAATACAGATATTTTAACCAGACGACTGCTATAATTACAGTGAAATTTTTCAATTTTACATATTGCACGCTCTTTTTTTCCGGCATAATTTCGATGTAAAAAAATTAATCGTTTTATTAATCACCGCAGACCATCGAGATGGGATATGACACTAGGCGAAATCAAAACGACGAGCTTAAAACACCACAACGTACAATACCCGTGGCATATATATATATATGTATATAAAAGTACTCGGCGTGTACGCGACGTACAGTTATTATCATTAGTATATTATGGAAGCCGAGGGAATGGCTATAATAATATGATACGCGTATAGTTGTTATTCGCCGCAGTGCGTTATACACGCTCGCACATTTTACAAACGCGCGAGCGTGTGTGCGCGTGCACTCGGTATCATCCGCGGTGTAGTCGGCGCGGGCGTCGTCGCCGTTAATAACACGACGAGAGCAGCTCTTATAGTAACATTAAAATTAAAGGGGATCGGGCGCGCCCCGCTGCAACAGTGATGGCGGACGGCGCGGGGAGGAGACACGGCCGTTGTGTGCGGGCGGCGGCGGCGGCGGAGTTGGCGCGGGGGTGGGTGTGGGGCCTTCTGTCTTTTGTTATAAGAGTCTAATAACGTTTTATTACCTTTCCGAAAACTTTGCCCGGCGTATTCTTAACACCTTCTAAAGAATCGTTAGCGTTACGTCACATTTCTTCATTTCGCCCCGTATCACGTATACCTGTATGCGCGCGCGTGCGTGTATATATATACACGTATTTATACGTATGTATACGGGCGAAAGGGGTAAAACGCGATTGACGTGCGTCCGTGTGTTGTTGTACACGCGGCGTCGGGTCCGGGGTGAGGTGGAAGTGACGGCGGCGGCGGCGGCGGCGTCGTCACCTATAACACGCAGTAAATACACACACACACACACGCACGCACGCACATAAATATATAAATGTGTGCGTGTGCGTGTGTGTGTGTGTGTGTGTGTGTGTGTGTGTACGGCGCCGTGTAGCGTTGCCCCTCTGCCGGTGAAAAGTTCTCGAAATACAACGTGCCCCAGACACGGCGGCGGCGGCGGCGGAGGGGTTATCATATTATTGTCATGGGAGTGATACACGAGAGAGAGATACCTCTTTTCCGCGTGTAATTCTTCTCCTGCTGCTGCAGCGGCTCGTCGTCGTCGTCGTCGCGCGCCCGTTGTGTGCGCGTGTTTTAATTAAATATCATCTTGACGGCGGCGGCGGCTTGGAAATTTTTAGCTCCGATTCTCGTGTTTATATGTCCTCCGCTCCTCGTCGGCGGCCCAGTCCGATGTATATAACATACACTGGCACATTATGCGTATAAATATATATTATATTGTACGGATACGTATACATAAATACACGAGAGCACTTCGTCAGTAGGTACGTGCAGTGTGCGTATACGTGGCGTCGGTATGTTTTGGTCCGCCTCGTTATAAATAAGGGGCAAGAGCCGCGCGGGGGAAGAGGCTGCGGAAAAATCGAGAACAACGATCTCACCGCCGAAGTCGTGTTAACACAATGCGCGTGTTACTTCTAATTGGATACAATATCTACTAGCACTAACTTTACTATATACTACAACTGTATTATTATTATGACTACGCACACTCTCGTGTCGTCTTCTCCTTCCCGTCTTAGGGGTTGTGGGAAACTCTCGTTTTATCACCACGCGTACTTCATATACGTGTACGAATACAATATAATATACGATAAGAGCGCGCTGGTATAGTAGTAGTAACAGCAGATAATATGGTAAGGCCTGTACCGGAGACTGTGAGTCTGCAACGACGGGGCGGGGTGAATCGGTGGTTCAAACTGTTTTGCGGATTTATGGAGTGCCGCTGCAGCGTAGCCAACAACAGTCCACGCCGGCGTTACGAATACAATAATATTATTGTATTGTGGAGTATAGACTATATTATAGACTAATATATGATACCACGAGTGCTATCAATGTCCATAGTTAGTCATTCGAGAAGTTATCTCTAAAACATTATCAGTCATTATACTCAATAAGCATATGTAATGTTTGAAAATTTCATAAAATATTTCAATTTGTATTATTATTATTATTGTTTTTTTTTTCTTGTTATCTTGTTTAATGACTAAGAAAAACAAATTAAATTAAACATTTAACTGACATAATTGTATTTTCTCATTTTCAATTTATAATATTTTGTATTATATAAAACTTATATTTAGCGATATTGAAAATATTTCTTTGACTATAATATTTTTGCTTTTTTTTTATTATTATTAAAATCAATCAAAATATAAAATAAATAAGAAATACGTATATGTCAATATGTAAATATTTAATTATCTTACACATTAGCGGGTATTAGATATTAAAGCTTCATGTATATTATTATATTGAACAGCTGTATAATAAATCATAATTAGATAATTAAAGATTAATTCAATAAAATATTATAACCAACCTACACTATTGAGTCCGTTAAATTGTGATAACACTGTGTCCAAAACAGGACAAATTGAATTACATCACTTTCGTGTGTTAATTCTTCCCGTATCATAATAATAGAAAACGTAACACGAATAATGTATTTCCAATTATAAATCAATTATAGCACAGGTTTGTGGCTGGGCTATCGAGTGCATTCACTTTTGAAGGTCCGATTTCTCGGTAATATATAAGGTTTGTTAAAATACATCAAACTACGATATTATATAGGCAAGTAAATATAAGCAAAGTGAGATATTATCGTGCATAGAAGATTTTATGGTATTTATTATAGTTACTTTAACTATACTACTAAGTACTAAATACCAGTAAAAGTACGCAAGAACGGAAAAATCAGCCATAGTTTTGGTGACGATGGCAGACACTAACTTTTGATACAAAACGACACCAAACGTACACAAATCGTATATCTGTACCACATCTGAGGGGTTGATCGATATAACTAGACATCATTGTAGACTCTCAAAATCCAAACACAGCTGTACCTAACCTACAGTTGTATATATGAACGAAAAAAAAACCGTAAGTCATATCGCAGCTACCGTATGTCATACGAGTGTATACCACCGCAAGAAAATTGGACAACTGCCAGAAATTTTCTTGCAGAGCGGTTGAATCCTAATCACTGACCACTGGGCGTCTGACATATTAAAATCTGCCTCACACGAACCCGGGCACAATGATTTAGTGACGGATGTGTACCTACTAATGTCTAATAAGCGTTAATAATAAAATCGTATGAAGGTACGTATTGAAATTATAAATTAATAAAACGAATGGTACCTATACTTAGCATTGTTATTTGATTTCGTAAGGCATATTGTTATGGCATTTTGAAGTACGTCGACACTCTAACAACTCAATTTTAATAGCTCATAAAATACCAACACAATTCAGTAGACTAAAGTAGATATCTATAAGGAAAAAAAATATATGCTACATTTTTCAATCATTTACGAAAATGTTAGTGTACACAATTTAGTAAGACTGCTGATGAGTACCGGTACTATGTAGACAGTGCCTGTAATTTTACAATTTTCTAGATTTCCAACATTTAAAGTAAAAAAAATAATATTTACATATAAACATACTATAGAGTTGAACATTACGTAACGGTTTATTTGATTTTTTGGTACATTACGATGTACTGTTTTAGCTTAATACGAATTGAAACTCATAATATATTATTACAATAAGCTATACGTTATGAGATTGAAATGAATTGCAATATGAAAAATAGATGGCCTCCGACATATGACTGTTCAGGCAGAATATTATGCAAAATCGTTAACATCCGGACCGGAGCAATAACTCACGTGTTTTGGTAGTTTTAAAGTCAAGGGGGGAAAAACAACAAAATGAACTTATTATAAGATGCAGATTGCAATGACCGGGAAACCGGTGGTTTATTTGATAAGAACAAGCGTAATTAAAAAAGAAAGATTTATTAGTTTCCGGGCTGATGATCTCAACGGTCGTTTTTGCAATGTATATTTTTTAATTATTGCCAGAAGAGCAAATATGAGAACGAAACTACATTTTCGTTGTATTTTTTTTTCTTTCTCATCTCAAAATATAATTTAATACTGATGTTCGGCGTTCTCCCTCGATTCCGTTTTATTTATGGGTTTTACTTCTCGTATTTTTATTTATTTATTTTTATTTTGCCTTTTTTAAAATTTAATTTACTCGCGAGCTTTATCGCTCGTGAAACCACAAGAAAAAAATCATGTATATGTATATTAAAAAAAAATCATTCCGCGGTCACAGAAGATTTAATGTTTGCTTTTCATCTTAAACCGATCTGGCGCTGGCGTCCATAAAATATAACCTCGATAGGCAAAAATACAACGAACATTATAATAATAATAATAATAATATACAGTGTATATAATACGATAACGATAACGAAACGGGAAGTGTCGTTTTCCTTGATATCACTTTTTAATGTCATGCTGTGTATTTTACTACAAATTATATGCTTCAAAAGGAAACTCTATACAGATTTATCTAAGTGCAATTGTCAAATAATTATTACGAGTGTCAAAAACAACAGTAAATAAATAATAAACATATCGAAAGAATTAATAAATCATTCTTTTCGAAATCATTTTTAATACCTACAGTATTTAATTACGAATGCTTTTGTAGTTGATCACATAAAATCTAATACATTTATGTATTTTATTTTTGTGAAATTAATTTTTATCAAAATAATAAAAATATTTCCCAAACATTTATTGTTAATCAACAGATAAATCAAAAGTACAAACGTTGCGCAATGCATGTAAAATTATGCATAGTTTTTAACGTGAGTTTTCAGGGAAATAATATTTCTACGAAGAGCTAAAACGAGAAGAAAAAAGTGTATACATTAGTATGGACAAATTATTCACTGTAAAACAAAAAACTCAAAATTAAATTTTTAAATCGAAATAATGGTATTGTTTTATTTATGTATATACTCAGTCATTTTCGGAAAAATGTTTTTTTAACTTACATAAATGTAAGTTACAATACAATGGGTTCAAATTATTATTTGATGTACTTTACTGTTTATATTATATAGATATACGCACATTTTGTTTGTAATATTTATACTATTATACTCAGACATTTTTATATATCATAATAATAAAATATAAATAAAATGATAAAAATTTTCGTCAAAAGTAGAACAGATGTGTTGTCGTTAATACATTTAAATTCACCGAGTTGCTGGAGATTACAATATATATTTTTATTTCAACGATTATTCGATTCGAGTAGAGATAAACAAACACGTTATACAGCGAATAATATAATATGAACATAAATAAATACTTGTTATCGTACATATTATTACGTATAATAATGTTATATAAATATTTAAATGTATGTGATTTCGTGTAGGTATATATAATATTGTTACGACGTATAACACAACATCATAATAATATAGCACTGTTATAAGACGTGCGCATGACTCGTGTAGGAATTATTTTATAATATAATACACGATAAACGCAAGACAAAACTGCATAGTTTAGTACATGCCACACCGGACGTTAAATTGTTGACAAACTTCAAGAGATCAAAAGCGATAGTACAAAGGCGACTTCCGACTGTTGTTATAAAAGGTCCAACAACGTATTTTATTATCCACCGAAGTTAAATGATTTAAAACGTATAATACAATATAATATTATACTTAAAATAGTTGGCTTCCGTCCCACGAATAATTAAAATTATAATATTATACTATTGACTATTATAATTGTACAATGATATGCATAATATTGTATAACATTGTAGATAATACGTAGGTATATTATTATTATTTATTCAATAAGTATTAAAACATTTTCGATAAGTCAAATCGTACTCTTGTAGCTTTTTATTCAGTTGTTTGTTGTAATAGCTTATGAAATGTAAGGATCATCAGCTACATTATACAAACAATTTAGATAGATACCTACATGAGAAAATAAGACTGACTCGATATGGAAATGTATGATTTTGATTGGAAAATCTGAAGCAGAATAATATTTTTAGAAAAATTTCGACTACTATTTAAACAGAATATCAAATAAACATGATTTTTTTTAATAGCCATGAATAAGTATTAACGGTTTAGATGAGCAACGAGAAAAAGAAATATATAAAATATACAATGTATTACTTTGTTAATTGAAATTTTAAATTTTAAATATTTATGAAATAATAAATATAATAACTGTTTAATAATCAATAAACCTATACTTGCTTCAAATTGATAAATTAAAATATAAAATGGTGTCTTTGAAAAAAAATGATATTTGATAGCTATTTTTATGAACAAATATAAGATTTAATAAATAAGGTTAATATAAAATGTTAGAATAGGGATCATATTTTTAAAATTTTCCAAAATAAGTACCCATAATAGTTATTAAAATATTTAAAGTTGTACTAATATATAAGAAAGTTTCTTTTTTAAAGTTTTAACCTGTGTTTATAATTTTTATTACATAAAAAAAAAATATATATATATATTATATATAGTGGTATCATCTTAATTTGTTCACTGCCGCTTTCTGAAAATAGTAAAAAAATCATTATTATGAAACAGGCCCAAGTCTTAAAATTTAAACTCAATTGCTACTACTTGGATAATAAATGTGAAGCAACAGCGTCATGTAACCACATCGAAAAATTGACACAGACATCATTAAAGATGAATACCTATTATTATAGAGATTACTTTGTTTCAAAAATAAAAAAAATATTTAAAAAACTCTAAAAATATAATACAAATTCACACCCTAGTTAAAAAAAAATCTTAACAGTTTTACAAAAAACAATATCCTCTAAGATTTTTATTGTTACATAATTGTGATGATTTATCAGAAATGTAATTCAAATGTAATTGAAAATGTAATTCAAAGAAAATACAATTAATAGCTTGCGCCGAGGTGAACGAAACAAGACTCGTCCTACACAGTTTCCGTATCATGTTCGAACCTTTTCTTTTAATATTGTCTGAAATAAACAATTAAGTTTTAAACACTATAAAGTGTTAAATAACATGTTCAATCAAATCTAGTACGTATCAGTTATAAATTAATAGTATAAAATTATTATTCTTAAATGATCCGTTGTAATTTATTGATCAAAATTGAATTTTTTTATTTGATACGAAGAAAACAATATAAACTATAGAATACCACGGAACTGATTCATACCACATTGTGAACCAATTGTATAATATTATTGATCTTTAAAAAGTAATAAAATTATAAATAAAAAAAAAATGTGGTTTTATATTTTTCATACAACTGGATTTTGGTTTAGCAAGATAAATTTCAAGATAAATATTAATAAAATAAATTTATTTAGTATGTCTGTGCATGCCGGGTACTTATAGAAAATGCACTTGATGTTTTTATATAACAGCGAAGGTCTTTGCTTGATGTATTACATCTTTACCCCTTTACATATTTAAAATATATTTATGAACGAAGATTAATACTTTAGATAACCACCGTTTCCTATAATATACCATTATTCTGGTAAAACATAGGTCATATAAACGATTACTATTTTAGTTACCGTGAACATAATTATATATATACACTGTAATAATGTGTCTTGTAACTAGAAATGATAAACAATAAACATTCAACGTACCTACTAAAATGATTGTATTCTACATCTCCTTGCATAACATTGTAAGCCAAGTGTACCCACCTACAATGTAAGGTCGTGTTAGTAGACATCATCACAAGCATCGGTTTTATTTTATTTTCCCAGAATCTTTGGAGTAGGTCCAGCCAGCTAGAATTTTAAATAATCTTAAATGACGTCAAACCAAAATAGCACATACGGCGACGTCTATAATTGCACAGAAGGAAATCGTTCTAAACGTAATTTACGGGTAATTAAAAATTATCTATATTTTTGAATTAATCGATGCTCATTATATCGATACAATGACATATTATTATTATGACCTATATAAGACGCCAAACCGATCGTTTTCTATCTCATACAAGTGCATAATACAATAATGAAATAGCCAACACATAAATTCAACGCCTGACAAAAATGTACAAAAATATTACGACGTTTGCGAAACGATTGCGAATGTGCGTACTTGCGCTTGTTCTTGGGGGAGGGGTGGGGAGGGATTAAGCGTTATTAAATTATTTTAATATTTGTCTGCGCTGTATAGTAGTGATATTATAATATTAAACACGCGCGGTATCTTAAATCGGTGAAAAATATTTTCGCTACCGCACCATACCAGTATTACCCTTGTAATGGGACCGGGCGCACTTTCGGTCAACTTTTTCGGTTTACAGATCGTTATAAATGATTATATCACCGGGGAGCTGTAATTGCGTTGCGGAGCGCGTCCGCCGGACCGTCATGTACGTATATATCATATAATATATATTTATATACGCGCACGCGAAATATTATAAAATATTCCCTATAATAACACCTTTTGTCTTAGGGGGACGTTTAATCCTGGCTCGGACAGCGCGCGTCCCTTATGGTAAACTGAATCCCTTCGTCGGCGACCGTACGTGTGTGCGAGCCAACATATACACGTACGCGGTACAATGCGCGCGCGCGTGTGTGTGTGTGTGTGTGTGTGTGTGTGTGTGTGTGTGGGTGTGTGGGTGTGTGCGCGTTCACATACAGAAAGCGGCGAAGGGAGTTATAATGTGTATATATATATATATATATATATATGTAGTCGGCAGAGGCGGCGGCGGCGGCGGCGGCGGCGGTTGCTGGACACGCAGAGTAGTGGGTTAAAAATAAAAGGGACTAATCCATACGTCATATCCGTTATCTTTGTTTCATTGTGTAACCCTTTTTATGAAGCCGATCCCTTAGAAGGGTGTGGGTGTAGGTGGTTGGTGGTAGGGTAAAAAAAGGTCGGAATCGGCCGACTGTAAAGACGGGGTAGAGATATTTTTCGGTGCTGAATATATCAAAACATTTTTAGCCATCGGGACAAAAGAGGGGTAATTATACTTATTTCTCACCCCTTCGCCCGTATACCGTCGTTTTTTTTTTGCCCACATACGCGTTTCTTTCATCTGTGCCTTTTTTAAAATTTTTTTTTTTGTTTCAACTTTTCATATTAAAAAAGAGAGATATACGCGCATACACACACACGCATATATAAAGGGATGATATTTCATCCGTCTATAAATACCGGACGGGTCATCCGGATATTATTTATGAATTTTTTTCTCGTCCTCCCTTTCCGTTCCTTCCTGTTTCTCCATCTCATTGGTATGCTCCGGCCGTTTCCGGGGTCAGCGTGTGTATAATTACATATCTGGCCGCACTCAATCCGCAAAATTCTCTCTCTATAATATGTATATTATATAACCTATATGCACCATGGTTAACACACTAGTGCAGTCTACACACAAGCGAGCATAGAGTTTCGATGATTCGTCGTCAACTGTCGTCAAAACTCCACTTATATCCGTGTTTATAGAACGATATTATTGTCAATTGAATTATATCGATATGGATTATTATTATTTATAATTAATTTGTTGTTTAAAATTCCAGATTATTGGACGCTTGAATAACATAAATAACTTTTCATAGTGTCGATGCGTAACGTCAAACCACTGTGAGCTATCGATTTGATGCAATGATGCTAATTTTTTTTTTATTATTATTATTTAAATTATATCATGAAGATTATACTGAAAAAAAACTCTATAGATTAGTTTTTAATTTTTTAATGATTTCATTCTCTTAATAATTCTGTATTGTAGTTGTCAATTTTAGAAAAATCATGAATGATATTCGAATTCAACTGGATGTTTTCACATATTATTTTAGTCTATTAAATTATTTTAGTTTTGAGCTTGTTCTATTTTATTTTTTGTTTCCATTAAAACTCGTTAAATGAGAATTATTGTTCGTTTTAGACGTTCAACAAACAAACAAACAAAAGTAGTAAAAAGTAGTTCGTAGTACATCGTCACAAAGCTAGTACGTGAAACGGAGATTTTAAATGTAACTTAAGGTTTACCAGCGGGTCAGTAAGTTAAAAAAAACCCGTTTAGGAAAAAAAATAAATCACGAATGAAGCGTAAAATATAAAACCTTGTCGAAAAAGGTCTCTGTGTGACATTCCGATGTGACGGTCAAAAGGATACCTGGGATATATTAAACGGGAGATAATTCTACATCCCCACGGGATCCAGAAGGCCTTTGGAGAGAAATGGTTGGAAATTCCCGAGTAAATGTATCAAAATCCCCCAAAAAGTTTTCCAGGCGGTGGTAGCGTCGGAGGCGGTGACACGATATATACTATACCGTGCAGTCGAGGGGTATAATGGGCATGAAAAGATGATGCTCGTACATATATTATTACTATACAAGCCCGGTGGTGTGGGTGGGGCAGGATCCGGAGGGGGCGGGAAAACATTTTGAGGAGACATTCGAAAAGTATGTGGGCCCGGGTAATTTCAAGTAATTAAGAAAGGTAGTTTATATTAATTAAGGGCGTTAATAAGTTAATAATAATTAGAGTCTGGGAGGCGTCCACTGAACGCTCGGTATGTATGTATGTATGTATGTATATATATAAATATATATTTAAATTTTTTTTTTATCCTGCCACCACCCCTAAACATAAAAAACCGGCGAAAATATACAAAACCTGGTTCAATATATCATGCTTTAAGTTTTCAAGACCCCCGTGAATTTGTGTTGGCTCTAAATAAAAAGTTATGCCGTTTCACAACTCGGATTTATTATGTCCCGGTGTTGTTTGTTGCACTTTTTTGCCGGAATTACGGACACCCGGTGGCGGAATGGCTCTAAAATCTAATTAAGACGTGGAATATAATAATTTTTAATAATCGTTAGCAGCGCACGAGTATTTTTTCTCGCCTCGTTTCACAAATCATAGATCACAGTGCGTCTGCGAATTTCGGACACAACAGCGCCAGAAACGACATTGTTGCCGCGTTACACGAATATAATAATGAATATATAACACTGTCGGATGCTTTGCCTTGCTTCCTAGTTTCCATAATGGGTATTGTTTTCTTTAACTGCCGACTGCCATTACATTTGTTTTTGAATCCGTTAAAATATACGCTAAAGATCGGCCGTTCCACAAAATGCAGCACGTTAGTGAACTTTGATAAGTCATACAATAGTAAAAAAAAATTCTATTTCACGAGTCATCAAATTTTTATAAATCAAACAACGTATTTAAAGAAAATATTCTGTGAAAAAAATTATTGCGTAATGATGATTTATAGATTGTACTTTATGTTTTATTGTTCAGTTGTTGCATTAATAAGTTAATGAAATGCTTTTTTTCTTTTGAATATTCGGAGATAAAATTAAAAATATATAAAAGATAAATATCCGTTGAAATATTATCAAAATAATTAACAATTATTAATAATTCATAGTTACCAACTCGAAAAAATGTTTGGTTAAAACTATTTAAATTTTATAAAATAATTAATTAACTGAACTGCGTTTAATGTTAAAATATTAAATGTATTTTGAATTGAACATCATTTACAAAATAAATTACATATTATACTAATGCATAATGACTTAAAATTATGTTATCAATCATGTTTCGCAAAAATGTTTAAGGCATACAAAGGTATTCACCACATTAAATGATAACTTAACATATAATAAGATCACATTCGTCAACATAATATGAGTTTAAATTGAAAACTCATCAAATAATATAAGATAAAATTAAATTTGCTAGGTAGGTATATATTTGAAAGAAGTAAAAATTTATATTTTAGTTTCAATATTTTCTTTATCAAAAAAGGTAACATGTAAAATAATTTATTAAGTTTATAAATGAGTCTTAATAGTCTTAATATGTTTTGACAAAAAGTTTAAATTTTTTATGCTTTAATGAAAAGCCTACATTTATCAAAAATGTCAATACCATAACAATATAATGATCATAAGGCGCGGCGTTCTAGGTAGGCTATTATGCTACATAATTGTCGTGGGTTCATTATCCTGTATCTAACAGTAAATTGATATTATTTTTAATGTACTACTCAATTATAGATGGAAAAATATTAGTTAATGATACAGCACGAATTAATTATACCAAAAACAATAATTTCATAAAGTATAAATAACTAATAAAACATCAAATTAATAAATACTTTTATTCAACGATAAAGTAATTTACTAATAGTAAATAGTACATAGAACACATTAAATATAGTAGAATGTGTAAAAATAATATATTTATATTTGATTTCATAATAAACTATATTATAATCGCAATTAAAACTTTTAAATCATTTATGTCCTAGGATAAATTAATTTAATAAACTTACTTATTATATAATTTTTACAATTTAAAATGAATAAAATATTTTTAAAAAAATCAAAATACTAAATTTTTAACAGAATTCTTGAAAAGTTTACCTACATATTTATAAATACTTAATACAATTGAAATGAGATATCCAAATGTATCTCATTTTGAAAAAAAAACATAATTTACTGATACAGAGCCCACGGAAAATCGAGTGGCTCGAAGAATTCGTTTATTAAATGCACCATGATACGTATTATTGTATCTGAAAATATACTTGATACAATGAGATGTATAAATGATCGAGTGCGAACAGTTCAAACGAAGTTCTTGCCGACCGTTCTTTAGAACAATAATAAATTGTATTCCCAAACGAGTGTATAAATAATAAACGTCAGAACAGAGTAAAACTGTAAAACGAATAACCTAGGTGTCCACTATATATATATATAACTTAATAGCGAATAATATCATAGTGATTGTACCAATAAATTATCCTACGAGACGAGAAATTGAAGCGAGACTGAATTTATAGTCTGTTAAATTTAATTAAAAACCGTTGTGAGCGAATGTGGAAAATTCGCGTCGTTTTACGCGCGCATATTATTATAATATTATACAACCGAACAACAACAACAACAATTGACAAATCACCGAATTGTCGAATCGAGAGAACTCGCGTCTTCAAAATTAATTACGATAAACGGAGATGAGCTGTGCTGTTGAGGTGATTAATTATAATAATTATTATAAGACATTTGGTTGTATGCGAAGAGCGTCCTGTATGAGGTGGACGGACAGATGGACGGACGACTACACATGTGACGGCGTTTCTCTAGACAAAACGTCAACCATATTTCACAAGGGACGATTACGTTCTAGTTTGATATGATAATGATAAACATGTTAGAATAAAATACGATGACGAGATTATATCATATATGTTTTAACAACTATTGTCATAATACATAATATATGAAAAAAAAATTATCACGAAGAAGGATACCAGTAGATCGCTATTTTCTGTTTGAATTTAAATTAAATATAATATTAATAAATAAAATATATTCTTTGAGGTGATAACATAACGTTTTAAATATATTTCACATCAAGTTTAATTTTATCTTAATCAGAAAATGTTTTAAAAATGTAATCGATCGACAATTTATGCTGTGTGGGATATAAAAACATATGAACGTACTGTGCGGGGTGGTGTAGTACAAAAATTTATCGCGACTATATAATATAATACACCTAAGTCGGGCTAAGTTGCATACTGCAATAAACTAACGCGCTGTTATTGGATTCGACTGAGGTTTTTCATTTGCAATTATTATTATTTTCGTCGTCGTCGTAATAAAATCGAGTGTCACTTGACATTTTTCTCCAGAGTCGCAATATCGCAGTGTATTATTATAATACGCTATATCAGCGTGCCGGATTATTTAAAACTGCGGAAGCCATTAACGATTCAAAAGTCATCGTCAAACGCGCTCCCCGTTACGAAAGTTTTCTCATATATGCACGCGGGCGGTCGGTCGGGTATTTTTTCCATCCCCTTTGAACCCCCTTCCAGCGAGTGGCAATACGGTCGACGTCGGAAAAATCGGGATGCCAAACTTTTATTGAGTGATAAAAAAAAAAAATAAAAGAAGGAGGAAATATCATTATTATTTTTTTTTTTTTTGTATATTATTTATCGTCGTAGTCTGTACGATATATTACAATAATATCATATCCTGTGTTCACCCCCGCCATCACCCCCTCCTACACGATCAGCCGAAATTGCGGCCGACGAGACGCCGTTCAATTTAATCGCTGCGACACCTATATTCGCGCTACGTATTATTGTCGTGTGCGCCGCGAGGCTGTCTCTCGTTATACTATTTATATTTTATATTATGGTGTATTAATATTGTATAATATTATTGTATCCTATCTTCAGCCACCCGGAGAGGCGCTGCCATTTTTTACTTAGCTACTGCAATGTTGGTGGTCCTTGGTGAAAAATATTTCAAAATACGCGTTCCCATCGTCAAGGAGACGGCGATGAAATCATCCATCTGTCGTCCGCTACATATTTACGAGTTTATATTATTATTATTATACCATAATTTATAATATTGTGTGCTGTTGTTAACACATAGTAATATTATTGTTCGAAATGAAAACACACCAAACAATAGCTAATGTTGCGTATACAGGTATACACTGCATTATACTGAAAAAGTGTAAATCAAAGTATTTAACGATCGGTAACTTTCATAAAATTTGGTACACACTAACAGCTGTTTACCTCGTGAACAGTACGTATTACATAATAGTCATTATGTTTAATTACATCGTATTATTATTATTATTATGTATTGATAAGTTCGACAGTGGCAAAGTAACATTTAGGCCTAACCACTTAAAATTGAATTCTCGTCAGACATAAACACTGAAAATCGTGTATTATACATTCGTGCGTGTATATATTATTTGTTAAAGTACGCACTATAACAGTAAAATATCAAGAGCATAATAATAATCCCAGGCAGCTTTCTCCGAACTTGCCTTAACCACCAAGTTCCATAAAACCTGTATTTACATTTTCTTTGAATAGTTTCTCGTAAAAGAAAAAACGCTTAAGTACTCAGAAATGTCATCATTCTAAATTTTTAAGTCACGTAAACATACAATACAGTCTTATAAATAAATTAATAAATACATGCAACCGATATCGTTTTTCTCAGAAGATTTTCTGTTTATAAACAACATTTCTCTGCACGCCGATATTATAGGCCAGAGAGCCACCCGACTTTACACTATTTTTTTTTTTATTTCAACTGGAATAATTTATGGAAAACTTTGTATAAATATAATTTTTAAGTCTTAATTTTTTTTTTTTCGTTATTTTGTTTTAGGTTTTTAAATTGAAAATTGTTGTTTGTTTGATGTTTGAATACAAATAATTTGCAAATTTTTACAAATTATTGCTATATGAATAATTTATAAAAACCCTTTTATTAAATAATAAATCATTTTTTTTACTGACAAAAATTGCAATTTACCATTATGAATCTTTAAAAAACTAAAAAAATCTATAGGTAATTTTGATATATATATATATATATATATTATTGTGTACTTACTGACCAGTAGGTTGGATTAATTAATAATTATAAATACTTTTAGTATTTAAATAAGTAATTTTAATTGATTATTTATATTTATTTACAATAATCTTCTTTACGTTAAAACGAATTAAATAAGGTCAATGTTCACTGATGTTACAATCGATTTTCTTTTAATCACAATTTATTATTAATTAAAATAATAAACATTTAATTAATTTGATTCTGATCCAACCCTACCAAAACCACTGAACTACAACAAAAGAGTATAGGCTTAGGCCCCTAATAAATAATCAGCATTAGCTATTCTACCGAGAGTATATATTATTACTGCGGACGGATAATAAAGCTGATGTAAGTCGTATTTTGTGTACCCTATTACGGGAGAAGGGCAATCGAAAGTACAACGCATTGTATATTATTATTATTAAAAACAAAACAATATAATATACCTTCATAACCACCCACGTTTTAACGTATTGTTTAAAACTAAATAATTATTTTGAATTCATAATAATCTGCCACTTACTTGACCATCGTAGATCATCTAGAAAATTATAATAATATACCTATATAAACGCCATGTTTTGAGCACCACAACTAAACGACTTCCAGCTTCCCAGCACTGCTGATTCAGATATCGATACTATACGACCAACGGAGTCATAGCAAGTCTAGTTTTCTCAACAAAACATAACCGTCCTAATTCTTAAAATATGAAATAAATAATTTTGAATGGATCTGTGCTAGAGCCTAGACAGTTATAGAATAGTGAATAGAAAATAAAGGTGAATTTCCGGTCTGTCAACTTTCTTAGAAGTACAGTGCAATAGCGTTGATGAAACACAAAAATTATTTTTAATTTAACTGCTTTGGCGCTATATCGTTGTGTCCATAGTATCCTGTTTCTTATATTATCTTCGATTATAACAAAACAGAAAAACACATTTTTTTCTTGTCGTTCCTGAAAATTGCGTTGTATTTACATGGATAAAATAGCTATGTCGGTTTAACTTTTTATTCAAATTTTATAAAGATATAAATATTAATAATGTAGGTCTTGATGAAATGTATAATATGTAATGTTCACTTAATAAGTGATTTAGAATTTAAATAAAATAATTTTCAAATTATTATTATTTGGAAACAAATTGTTAGATGCATGCAAAAACATTTCGCTTTAATTACTATTTGTGGATTATACTTTTAGGGTTGATTTCACGTAGTTTGACTCCACAAATCAATTATATTTTATTTATATACCTAATATATTCCCAACTTGCATTGAACAGTTTTGTATAGATAGGTATTGAATATGTAACACATTTGGTACGGGAATTACGCTTCAAAAATAACTCTACATGGGACAACTTACATTGTTATAACAATTAGTTGTAAATTATTTTTGACAGTGTTATAAAGATAATTTTACTTTATAAATAATAATCTATATTATATACTGAACAGAATTTCCTGGTAGAAAAATATTGTTAGTTGAACAGCGATCAGCAACCCCTTATAAGCGTTACCACAATTTCCCATAATTTCTAAACAAATAATAATAATATAATAAATCGTATTAAATATTTATTTTAACATTCACTAGAAAGTAGAAATGTCGAAGTGTCAACGGATTTTTGGACGTACAAGTACATATATATATAACTTAAATATATAAGAGCTATACCTCCTATATTCCCATGTCATATATTATTATTATTATACATAGTCCAATAAGATCGTATAATAAAAAAAAGAATAAGATTTTTTAAACAATATTAAAAAAGTAATACACAAAAGTGCCTATCTACTGCACAATTTTATAATATTATAATAAATATATTATTGCATGTGATAATAAACAATATCATTAAAAACAATAACCAATACATAAGCCAAATAATAAAAATTTGCCCATGTCAAACTTTGTTAATATATTCACACGTTCGAACTGAAATATAATCTTTTTACACTACCTATATCACAACTGTCGCATATTAAACCCGTGTAATATAACCTAGTAACAAAACCCGTGTTGTTTTATTGACCCCGTTTTTTAAATGTCAAACATTATTTTCAGGTAAAAATAAAAAGTGGACACAAATTACCTCTTATATTTTATTACGTAATAATATATCAACCTTATCTTTATGCAAATACATTGCATGAGTAATCTAATTTTATGGCAAACAAATTATTACTTTTATATCGACACACGTGTGTAATTAAAATATTATAATAAACTTCTCGAGTGTGTAATACGGCTGTATCGTATATATTATATGAATTGTATTTAAATAATCGATAGAATATTATTCGCTCGAATAAGACTATATAATTACATTGTTATTTGACGTGTTTCGAAACTCGACGAAACTGTCGGCCCGAAAAAAGTTACATTTCATACAGCACATGCTTAAATATTACGTAATGAATTCAAAATATCAATTAACGTTATCGTCGGCTGTATTATAATGTAGCTTCTACAGACAGCAAAAGTCTATATATGTCAAGAAGTTCACTGTAAAATAATACACACGCGTTTATGTACGCAACAAAACAAATATGTGAACGTACTAATGTATTAAAATAAAATTCTTCAAATCTTTTTTTTTTTTAAAACCATAAAATTAATTAAATTGTGTATGAAAGATCACTGCGTATATTATATTACATACTAATCCCCGTGAAAAAAGTTAAATGGTTACATTTTAATAAGTTTATAATATTATATTTTGATTGCCTAAAATATGTCGATAAAATTCTCTATTCATAAGACCATAACCTCTTTAAACGACGCCGTGCCCGTATAATTATTATTATGTTGTATTGTTGTCTCAATCTTAACTAACGGGTAAAAGCAAATTGTGCGTTCAAAATAATCCATTTCACGTTGTTTATTTTAATATTTAATTATTTTTACCTAATATATGGGGAACCTCTGTAGGATTTTTTTAGTAGTTTAATTTTAAAACAAAATATAAAGGTTTAAAAATGTTCGTTATTTAAAAAAAAAAAACTAAAAGTTTTTAAAACCTACTTCAACATAAAAATAGAAAAAATCATACAGAGGGCCACATATAGAAGATATACACATTCCTTCAAATTTTATAATTCACTAACATATTAAAAATAATAACTCTGAGCGTATAAATTTTGTCGTGTTATGCATTAGTAAGACTGCAGTAAGATACGGTATGATAATATGAAGTTATTGAGTGTAAACATTCAGTTTCCCCCACCCCCTCCCCTTCTCTACAAAAGGTCTAGAAACTCCCACATAAATACGTATGTATTTTATACGCACAAGATGTACTTGTCGGCGGTCATATTGGCAAACGTAATCTATAAATATATTTTTGAATTATTATTATTATTATAATAGGATTGTCGGACAAGTATAATAAGCGGCGAGGAACGGTGGACGACGATGGTGTGGAGGGAAGGTTTCTATACCGGACAAACAAAACAGCGCCAATGTTGTGTTCTGTATGTGTGTACGTGCACATTTTCATGGGAAAGCTTTTTATAGGTTTGCTGGGGATTGGGTTCATTTCCGTTTATACGTATGGTAAATAACAAAACAATAGTTTTGCATCTCATGCGGACGTATTTGTGTTTTTTATTTTTTTATTTCGTTATTGTTTTTCGTCATTGTGATTGTCGTTGTTTTTAGGATGTGTATAAAATCGCATACATCGGATGCGATATATTATAACGATATTAAGTGTGTGTGTGTATAATTATGTTTAGCGTTTATCAACTGTACAGCGTTAATTTACATAATAATATCGTGTAATGACGTTTAGTTATAATAATAATTTTTATATTTGAGGAATAACAAGAATACATTTCTAGAAATGTACAACGGTTAAAAATCAAACGACAAACATGCAAATCGTTGTATAGAATTCACGAAAATCGTAAATAAATTTGAAAATATTAGTATGTACGTGAAATAACTATCAATATTTATTTGAAACTTAAACATTTTGGAAAAATATATATATTTTTTTCCTGACATTTGAAACTTTCCTATGTTATAACATCACTTGCACCAACGTGAAATAGAATAATATGTGTACCTACCCAACATAACTTTACAAGTTAAGACGCATTATGAATAATATTATTTTTTTATTTTTATTTTAAATTCTTCTTCATAAATTATTATTATTTAAGTACGCGTATTTATTTGTACGTATCTTAATATCAAAATGAAATTATACCAACAAACTCTAGCATATAGTATGTAAACACAATTTAACTAGTTATTGCAAACATTAATAAATTTATATATTTAATACTAAAAAAAAAAAATTGGCTTATAACCTTAGCCGGCAAACCTTTAAATAAAAATAATAAAAAATACTCAAATCCATAATTTGCTAAGCTCGCAGTATAGCTTCTATTTAGTGTCTTAAAGATAATATTTACGTGTCCACGCATGTATTGTATAACGCGCACAGCCAATCGCAACGATTGCTCAAAATCCAATTCAATATAGCACCTACGAAAACTGTTGCAGCAGACACCTGTTGGGTATTTATTTATTTATCCGGATTGATGATTTATCGTATACAATATAAAATATAAATTAATATTATTTTTCGTGTTGTAGGCATACTAGTAAAGTTTGTAGTAACACAATGTGTCGATTTGTAACAATACAGAAAAAAAAAATTTTGAAAATCACATCACAAAATAATTATAACAAATTTGTATATGTATAAACATAATATTTCAATAATATAAGACAGCGTGATTTTTCTAAATAGCTTATTCCAACAATAACCGTAATACCTGTGTCCTGTACGTAGATATATATATATTTTTAAATTTATTTATTTAGCTCTTAGTTTAAAACTATTACAGCTCAACAATTAAGACAAATTACATCTTACATAGGTATAAATGTATGTATTATATAATTTATATCATTATATTATCTCTGAGCGTAATTTATATTCTCGATATTATTATCATTATTACTATATGCCCAATATTAACAGTTTGCTAGAATTTTTATAAACTAATTTAGGTACCTTTTTTTTTTTAAGAAAATTATAATTTATGCTTTTACGGAAGTACGCGTACAGAACTCTCTCCTTTTAGTGCAGTGTTTGCTTTGAGCACGCGCCGTGCATGTATGATAAATTTAAAAAGGGATAATTATATTTTTTTTTTACACACGGAAAACCATGAATAATTCTCTAAAGGAATTTCGGATAAGACCGCACACAATGGTAATATGTAAATTTCAAACGTTCGAGTGAAATAATTTACGCACACTGCACCGTAAATAACGAATGGTTTCGTTTTCGTTTTCTGCAGCACCATCCATGTGTACACCCGTATTTTATACAGCTGATGTATACGGAAAACGGGAATAATAATAATAGTATAAGGTATAGTGTATAAACTATATTGCTAATAATATATTATATTTAAATATACGACACGACGACAAAGACGACAACGCGATGTCGTTTTATTTCGATGATGGGACTATATACTATTATCTTAATAACATTATATATATATATGTGCATTGGGTACTCACGCCGAGTGCCAATAAATCGGTTCGGTGTTATTGTCGAGTATTGATCCGAATTAAATCTCCCTTTATCCCCCCCCCAACACCCACATACACCATGTCACATTAAAGACTACAATCAACGGGCACGGGGAAAGAAAGACCCTTAATCAACAAACCCTCATTGTTGTCGGATGCCTTCGGAGAGCTTTTCAAAGATCAATAATATATGCAAATGTCCCTTTACGCACTGCCGTCGTCCTGCAATCCCCCGGGCACATCGCGCACCGTTCGGCAGAAAAGGATTGAGGTTATGTTCAAATATTAATAACCATATACGGAATCGGGGTGGGAGAGCCTAACGCGCGAGCCCTCCTTGTCGCCGCGGCGGAGCAGCAGCGGTGCGGATTCCGGCACCCCAATAAAATTCGACGTAATATATATATATATATATATATATATATATAAAATATATTATGTGTTCTTTGCCCCCCCCCCTCGCCATCGCAGAACCGATGACGGGACGCGAGTTTCGCACTCGGAAACTTGCACGAGAAAAACAATATCGTCACGCTCTCGGGGTCGTGTGTGCATACTACGTATATTATACAATAATATAAAATTATATACACGCGTGACCCGCGCACAGTCTAATCTTTTTGCAGGACGCTGTGCGGTTTCCCTTATTTTTTTTTTTTTTTTGTTTTCGTGAAACAAAACGAGATACATACTTTTGTCCCGTTGGTTCGTGTTTTACGAGTACCGTATTTTTTTTTCTGTGTGTGTAGTGTATATTGAAATACGCGTACCCGTATTATATATTATAGTATGTCATCAAAGAGAAAATAATAATAATATATTATTGTCGATTGTTGAAAAGTGCACTTTTTTCGGACGAGCACTCGCGGAGTTTTAATGATCATCGAGCGTGGCACATACTTGTAAATCGCTCTTTTAGTTTCGTTTTCAAACGCGATCCAGACACGAATCCTCCGGCGCGAACGAGTGGTAAAACGTGCCGCGCGCGGTTTTTTAACGAAAAATCCACCGTTTTTATCAAACACTATTGTATTGTGGTGACAATATTGTAAAACGTATAATAATAAATAATAACAATTCGCCGTCACCCACACAAATGTCTAAATATGTACACAACAGCCGATTGCGAGCTTATAATATGTTATATGTATATGTGTATATATATATATATAGAACGTGAAAATAATATTACAATAATAAATGGATATAATACCGTTATAACGCGTTAAGTAAATTGCAAAAACGCGCAAAATACTATTGAAATAAAATATTTTATTTTAATATTATTGTGGTGAATCTGTAGAATATTTCAAATGACAAATTAATCGATCCTTCTGCGATTACAGTATAGATACACTTATCCTTATTATTATTTTTTACAGCTTCGTGGAGGTATATGATGCTGAATACCTATACTTATTGTAGTGATGTTGATTACACGCCTTCTCCGGGAATACGTTTTCATATAATAAATAACACTGTCGTATATTATATAGGTAGTGTGAAATTTAATGAAATCTTAACAGCTGTCATAAAAATACCATCGAATTCCTTTGGCATTATAACGCGCGGCGCGTAATAAACATTTTCGGTCCATTAACCGTAAAGTAAAATAATACTTTATAGTATGATTGCTCGGTGTTTTCTGTTCTTTTAATTCAATTTCGATGTTGTGAGATTTTCGAATTATGTTTAATAGGATTTATCCAGTGTTAGGTACTATATAATATATTATAGGTCTTATTTTCCTTATATTCATTCTCTCGATAAAACCAATGAAAAATCGAAATTAAAAAGCACTTCAAACTAAGTTTAAATCTATTACTAATAATAGTAATATGTACTACCTTGTGTAACACAAATAATTGTTAAATTGCGTGAAAAAATCACGTAGGTGTCTACACTATTTTAGGGTTTAAGGTCTGGGGTGTGTGTTTTTTATACAAATATGCTCATATGCTGTCACATTGTTTGAAATTAAAATTCACCACAAACTTAACCTGTATAAACTAGTTGTTAATATGAACAAATGCATAAGAACTGATATAAAAACCTTGTCAAGATTTGAATATATTATTTAAAATAATTATTTTAATAGGTGTACAGATATTTACATTTAAAAAGTAAATATGTTATTATACGTATTTATGATTATATAAGTATTATTTGTAACACATTACGTATATCAGTCGCGAACCGTTATATAATATTTTGAAATAATTATCAATACGCATTGAACAGGCTAATTTATTGCAATATTAGGTATACGTGGTTTTCGCTTTGTGCCCAAAAAATAATAAAAATGGAAATCCATAGAAAATGTTTTGGGACGCGATATTTAGGTCGTTTTCCGTGTGTATAACTGCGGCGTGATGCGATGTTTCACGGGCTGAGACTTATCTTCGAACTTTTCGTAAAGTTATAATGTTCTGAGAAAATAAAGAAGACTTAAAAAATAATATATTTATATAATATGAGCGGGAGGAGCTGTTGCAGGATAACACGAACGCCGAGGACACGCCGTGGGATTTTATTATAACTGCACGTAGGGATTAATAGTAATAAAAACCAAGGGAAACTCTTAGGAACTAAAAAAAAAAAAAGAAACACAACTCGGGCCATATTGTCTCACCAAATTAGGTATACCCATACACCTCCCCGGCACCCCCTCCCACTCCTACCCGTCCACTGTCCCATCCTGTTTACTTTTTCATATTTCCATTCCGACGCGATCATTTATATTAATGCGCTCTATCAATGGCTCCCTGGATCGTCGTATCTTTACACGCCGCTCCCCCTACCACCATCCACCCGCCAACATCCCGTCACCGTACGACCGAAGGGTCGTCGTTGCGAATATACATAATATTTATGTATATTTAGGTATATTATATTTGTTTTGTTGTTGTTGTTTTTTTTTTCAACTCCCGTCGTCCGTCCTGTGCCATTATTATTACCCGGAGACATTAAGAGCTGCAGGCAATTCAAAAAGTTTAAAGGTGATCCGGTCCGATCTCATCAACGAGTTTTATTATTTAGCCGTTGTGCGCGCGCCCGGCCGCCCGCCCGGCCGTCCGCTCGGAAGGAGACCTGCAACAACGTACACCGCCGCCGTCATCGTGGCAGTAAATACATTTACATTATAATATGTAGGTACGCGTGTACCGAAACGTTTTTTTTTGTTTTTGTTTTACCCTTCAGTTATAATGTTGCTGTTTTTTTCGTTGGTTTATTTATTTATTTGTTTTGACGTCGAGAAACGCAAATTTAAATGGTCGCAGTCCGCCGTAATGCTGTAAAGTAACTATTTATATATATATAGGTACCTACTGCTACAGTTAGTACCGATACGGCTCTAATAATACCGTACTTTGAATACCTAACGTCATTAGTCGTCTCGTCAAAATATCAGTGCTACGAATGATAGTTTATATACGGTTGAAAATACGATAATATATTATA
Organism: Pentalonia nigronervosa; assembly: GCA_014851325.1. NCBI lineage: Eukaryota > Metazoa > Arthropoda > Insecta > Hemiptera > Aphididae > Pentalonia > Pentalonia nigronervosa. The sequence goes on along the minus strand of JACXSJ010000837.1, from coordinate 22,574 downwards.
CATATAGTACACAACATACTTGAGTGTGCATAACCAAAGCGTCTTATAACAAAATAAGAAAAACGAAACCCTAAAAGCGCCGCCGTACAACTGCAGACACATTTTTACATCCAATAAAAAATAATGGAGCAATAACAATAACGATTAGCGAAAAACTTTACTAATCGAGTACATAATGTAAATTCACAAATTACTGTCAATCGATTGTAAGGGCGAACCCGGTGGGTGGGGGGTAGACCACCACCACCGGTAGCAGTAGCAGCTACAATCAATTACCGCAACAGTGTCATTATTTTAATCGAACCAATTAAAAAGGGAATCGGTTGCGGTGTTGGCGGCGGCGTCTTGTCGTTTTGCGTCTTTTAATAACTACAATAAGACATAAAAATTAATACGAGTTTTTACTGCGGGCGGGCTGCGTCGAATAAGAGATTAAACAATATTAGCCTTTCGATTTAATATAATATTATATATAAGTATATTTGTATATACGCGAAGACATCAACTCGCGGCGCGATCAACGAGCGCCGCACATATTTTATTATACGTCATTTCACATTATATTTTTTATAATAATTAATGAGGAACGTATTTCTGACTACACAACTTGAGTGCGCGTTATTTAATATTACACGACACTGTGAAATCGGCTACATCGGGAAAAAGTTTGCGTTCAATCGGTTTCGGCTCCACCCGCGCAAGGGACCAAAAATAAAACAAATTTTACCCGCATTAAATGTAAACCCAGACGTTTGCAGAAGCGACGTTTTAATTTATTTTGAAGTTATCACAAATTCAAGGCAAACAGCTGAATTTTCTACTTCGCGAGTCATATCAAACACGTTTCACTACAGCACAATAGTCGAACAAAAAGTCGTATAAATAATATTATAATATCGCTTTGTTAAAACGTATACTTTCGTCATCTATTATAAGAGTCTGTAATGTAAAAAAAATATATTTTCCAAAGCTTATTAACGCTACATTGGTTCAAACTACAAAAGCAGATAACAATGATCGTACACAGCAAATTGTTGAAATACACAGCCAAGAAAACATTAGCGAAAAAAATTAAATTTCGCACTAGTCCTCATTGTCGTGTAATTTTGAGTTTGTCAACTTTCAAGAATTGAAATTTTATCTGTGCATTTTAGGATAAAAGCTATTTTAGCCATCATGTCGTTTGTGACATATCAAACCGACCATTACAGGTTTCGTCTTTTGAGTATAATATGATAAGTTCACCGCGTCGCTCTTGTACAGTTTGCACCCATTATACGCGTGTAGCATTAATAACTTTAAAATATTCCTATTCCGTAAATGGAATTTTTAATGGATCCGAAATGTCCAAAACAAAATTAAAATGTGGAAAATACGAGTATTCGAAAAATAGGAATGGATGAACGATTTTATTTTTTTATTTTAAAGTTTATCGAGACATATACACATTATATTATTATTAATGTATGTATAATATCATTCAGAAAACGAATTTTTGGGGCGAGACAGACAAAAAGTAATTTAAAGTCAAAGAACCTCCAGAAAAATTGGCAATAAAGATGCTTTCACCTTTTAACCGCTTCAAAAAGTAATTTTCAGTTGATTTTTATTTTTACTATTATATCCATTACAATTATATATATATATATATATTTAAAAAAAGTAATTTAAATTATTTCCACGAGCAATATTCTATATACCACTTTTATTAAAGTCAACGGACTTTAATGTATTTTAATCCTTCGCGTTTCAATTTTAAACACAAAATATATAATGACATAATGTCGTAATGACACACGAAAAAAAAATCGGAGCACTTAAGCATGAATCATATATCATATTTTTTATACGTTTTAATCGCATGGTGATGGGAAAAAATATTAATTTTAGAATGTGACATGAATTATTATGTTTGAGTTTGATCAAACATTAATGTATAGTTGTATAAAATACATAAATATAATGTTTCATACCCGTCAAACACATTTTGATGTATATTGTATATTATCTATTATTAAATACACGTCATAATTGTATGATTACATAAAATGTAATATTTTGTATTAATAAAAATGTCAATAAAATAATTTAACTCGTGGCTTATTGCACTTAATTAAAACGTGAGTGATAAAGAACTCCCAATACTTCTTCTAAATTAAAATCATAAAAATCATAGAAAAATATAGAATAACGTATGGAACATAAAACAACGAACTGAAGAAAAATCAACTTTTTTTTTAAAAATAGGTATCTAATAAAAATGTTAACAAAACGAGCATTAATTTTAATCCGTTTATACATAATATAATATGAACATCGTATTGTAGGTTTCAATCGAAATAGAAAAGCAGACTATTGATTTTATAATAAGCTTGTTTTTACATAGGTATAAATAATATTTTATACATAGCCATTTTTTATAATTTATTCAAACTCTAATACTTAATTTTTAATATAAACATATTTTCAAATTATTATTTATAATGTTAAAAAATATTACAACATTGCATTCATGCGTTAAGTCTATACGAAAATAATTATTATTACGTGAGCTTAAGATCGTCATAATATTACTATCAGTTTTTGAAATACGTAACATAATTTAATCATCATTTTAAACTGTAATGTATATAATATGTGTGTACATTTTAAGTTCCGTAACAACCAAAGTTTCACTATAAAGTATATCTTAGTAACCATTTTGTACTGTTCGGACAGACTTCATGGCCAGTCCACGCACAAAATGTTTTCCGTACCTAACTATTTCGCGCGACGGTTAATTCCAACGACGGTAATATAAGTCACACCGATTCTGCGGATTAATTTATACTATATAATATATTTGATTATTGAATGTTTACAAGTAGCAGAACCACACAATAGTTATATATTATGATGATTAAAGTGATCAAGATCGGTAAGTGCAGGATTTCCGAATCAAGTTTTGGACCGTTTACCAAACGTAACTAAATAGGTATTCTGATTATAAATTTTTATTCGTATTGTAATATTTGTATATGGATGCATAAAATATATCATAAAATCGTGTTAAATTATATTTTAAAGCAGAATCAACATCGATAGTGGGAGAATCGAGCTTCACTTCCGTCCAGACAACCTATATATAGCTATATATAGCACAATACGATGGTAATCGTGCGGTGGTCTTAACGATTCGTCCGGACGAGTTGTACATGATGTATAATGGATAAGTGGGCTTATAGTATAGTTATGAGAGATCGAGACTGTGCGGTACTCGCACCAATGTCTATACTCATAATATATTGGACAGAGGCATCACACCGCACAATGGAGACATTCGGTTTTGATAGTTTTTGTGTTTGTTTTTTTTTTCGCTCTCTCTCTCTCTCTCTCTCATTTTTCCCGAGGGGTCGCACCTCCGGCCTTTCCATTAACCGGCGGCGGTGCATTGTCCTTTAATAGAACCTGGCATTGTTGTAGAAGAAAAACGAGTGAGACACGTGGAGTGCGAACAGCGGTGGGGAGGAGAGCGGTCGGAAAACACTGAAAAAAGTGCCCATATTTTTGTTTTGCCGCGCGCGTTAGTGTGCAGTGTTTGTGTGTGTTTGCGCGAGTGGGGAGGACGACTCCAAAACGTACGTGTGTTGTGTGCGGAAGAATCCATTTCTCACTTGTCCCTGAAACAAACCCTGTCCATACCAATAAGGACGATGTCATTTATCAAAGATTCCCAGCCGCGTTCTGTCCTCCACTACCTCTCCGATGCGTATATATATATATATATTTATATTATACACCGCCCACTGCAGCTATACTCAGAGTGTATATGTATACACTTGTATAATATATATATATACACATACACACACACACACACACACACACACACCAGGCACGCACACGAAACGCGCGTCTGTCAAAATGCGTTCGATGTCCTCGACGCTCGTACATCACCTGCTCTTCTTCTGCGGCAGGACTGCAGAGAGCTGACCGGTGGCGTGGGTTTCTATTTCTGTTCCTCTCTCTCCCTCTCTCTCTCTCTCTCTCTCATCATCTCTCTGTCTATATCCATCTATCTGCAGTCCGCCCCGCAAACATTATATGATTAAAAATCATTGCGTTTCTATTTGTCATCGGTTCGCCGGATATTTCTTTTCCGAGGCTCTGCCGTCGTTGCCGCCGTTTCAACTCCCCCTCTCGGCTGTTTTTAATAAATGTTCGGTGCACGATATTTCCGAAAGGTCGGAGGCGGTATTGTTTTTGTTATCACACGTGTGAGGGGAGACGGTAGCCGCGGACCCAATATAAATTTATACGCGACTTTGAAAAACGAAGCGAAACGGATTTTTGCGGTGACAATTTCGTCAAAAATTGAACGTGCAGTAAAGGGTGTGCTAAATGTATTCAATATAGGTGTATAGATGTAAGTATATGTTAGTGACAGCACAGAATGTTGTTGGTCTGATGACGTATATCGACTATAATCTCGTTGACACAATAAGCCGCCGTTCACCGATATAAATTCAATAAAGATCGATACATTGACAATATAGCTTCAATTGCAGGTCACATTTTATTTTGAGTTGATACATATTACAGTAAACGTCAAATGCTATAAAAATAAAATATAAGAATATATGTGTATTGTGATTTAAGTTTTGATTTTGAATGTTATAACTTAACATTTGATAGCGGCCTTAGTATCGTATTTCATAATTTCTTGCTCGTTTGAAAGGAAAAATATTTTTTAGGTGTTAATCGAAAATAAGTTTCATAAAGTATGGAATACTATAGATGCTACAAAACTTCGTATTATTTGACAAACTTATTTATATCATACTTGTATTTTACTCGCATAACTAATATCGAAGTAAACATTTAATAAGTTTTCGGGTTTTCAACAACAATTGAGCTGAAACGTGGAAACACTAACCGAAATTCTAACTGTAAAGTGTCATTTTTGAATAACGTTACCCCTCTGAACAATTTGTTTGACTCATAATATTATGTAATTCGATTATATTGGTACGTATTTGAATGATTCAAACCGAGTTTGGATACAATCCCAAGGGGAAATTATTAATTAAAGTTAACCCATACTTTATGGGCCCGAAATTCTACAACATATTAGATACTACAATATGAAAAAACAACTTTCGCGTGTATGGTGTATTACTTTATGGTTAAAGTTCAAACGTTCCTATCAAATTAACTTATAACATATATAACAATAATCTTACAATTACGATAACAACTATTACACAACAATAACCA